>RJWJ010029343.1:0-20694 GCA_004363605.1 Indri indri
GCCATATGGAGATACCTTAAAGAGATGCAAGTAGAATTACCATTTGATCCAGCAATCCCATTACTGGGCATCTACCCCAAAGAACAAAAATCGCTCTATGAAAAAGACACCTGTACCCGAATGTTTATAGCAGCGCAATTCACAATTGCAAAGGTGTGGAAACAGCCCAAGTGTCCATCAATACATGAGTGGATTAGTACAATGTGGTATATGTATACCATGGAGTACTATTCAGCTTTAAGAAACAATGGTGATATAGCACCTCTAGTATACTCTTGGATAGGGTTGGAACGCATTCTACTAAGCGAAGTATCCCAAGAATGGAAAAACAAGCACCACATGTACTCACCATCAAATTGGTAGTAACTGAACAACACATAAGTGTACATATAAGAATAACATCTATTGGATGTCGGGTAGGGAGGTAGGGGGAAGGGGGAGGGGCGAGGGGGAGGAGGGGACGGATATATGCATACACAAAGGGTGCAATGCGCACCCTCCGAGAGATGGACATGCTTGGGACTGGGACTTGGGAAGAGGGGGAAGGGCAACATACGTAACCTAAACATCTGTACCCCTATAAACAACAAACAATAAAAAAAAATAAAATAAAATAAAAAAAAAATAAAATCTTTGAGGATAAGGATATCTGCCTGAATAGGTTTTAATGCAGACAGTGCCCTATTCTGGGAAAAAAGAAATGCCACGAAGGACATTTATTAGTAAGGAAGAGAAGCAGGCACCAGGATTTAAGTCAGGGAGGGATAGGCTAACTCTACTGTTCTGTGAAAATGCGGTTGAGTGTATGATCAGGACTGCCTTTATCTATTAAGCTATTAACCCCCAAGCCTTGAAGGGAAAGATAAATACCAGCTGCCAGTCTTTTGGTTATAAACAAGAAGAACTGGACAACAAGAACCCTTTTTCTGGATTGGTTTCATTGATGCTTTGTTCCTGAAGTCAGGAAATACTTTGCCAGTAAGGGACTGCCTTTTAAAGTTCTTTTGATATTGGTTCCTGAGCTGCTTGCTGCAGCATAAGCAGAGACAAAGGGCATGATGAGTCCAGGTGGTCTTAAGGCCGAGGAGGGTGGTCAGGTTGTGAGTCTAAGGGGAAAGGACAGGTAGGGGGTTTCCAGGAGTACAGAGAGCTCAGAAGCTTTATCCTGGCTCCTGCTGGTGGACTTTGAAGGGGAGGGGAGGCCCATGTGGGCTGAAGAACAGTCTGATTCCAGTCTCCAGAGATGAGTACCCCTGTCTGACTTGGCATCACACTCCACTGCTCTCAAAACTCCCTGGCTGCTAAATGTGTGGGCATAGTTTTTGAAAGTTGGTTAAAGGTCTCACAGGTGTTTGTAAAGCCAGAGTGTATGAAGATTCAGTGGAGGAAGGCCACAGGAAGAGTCTCAGACAGCCTGTCACTATATGGGTTTGGAGGATATGAAGTCTTCTTTTAAAGCTTTGCTTTTGATCAGTTCTGTCTCAATCATTGGTTTATATGTTTATTACATTTCATATATAATTAATTCCCCTATTTCAAACATACAGAGCTTATTTCTAATACTGATACTTTAAAAATTGCCCAATGTAGGTGAATTACATGTTGATAAAGAAGTAGAAATGATCGTTCCCTGCTTTAAGTGCTTCATTACAGCATAGTGTTAGTCATTGTCAAACTGAGTTTCGTCCTCAGACCACACGCCAATGGTAGCAGGTTGCGATAAGGGTGAATTCTAAGGCATACAGTTGTTTTTCTCATGTTGTAGCATCTCTGAAGTCAGTGCATCAGCCACTGCTGTCCGGGTGGTGGTTCTGACATAGTTAACTGCTACTAGCATGTTCGCGTTGAGCCTTGCAGAGTGGGCATGAGCACCCTGAAAGTAAACCAGAGACCTCAGGGGGCTGCGCCGCAGCAGTGCTCTCGTACACCAGTGCTCTTGATGGAACAACATGAACGTTGATGATTCCGAGTTGAAAAATGACAAGAGTCAGGCTTCAAATGGGAAGAGCTTTTTAGGATAACTTAACCAACTAATTTTACTTCTGTTTTCCTTTTTTATGCATGTATAAAGGCAAAATAGAGGAAAAACCATGTTAAAGTAAGTCTCTAAGAGCATTTGCATTGAGTATAAGATGAATTTCTAAGTGATAAATCATGCAACATAATGCACGTAGCATTTTTTCTTTCTTAGTGGTGTATAAAATAATGATGTTCCTTTGATCAATGTCATCTTAGAGTCAATACAGTATGGTAGGTAATGTACATAACAACTTCAGTACATTGTTGCCTGGTAGACATGCCGCAAACTACATAAATTCTGATAAATAGTCTTGCCGATGTTATCATTAGCACGCAACAACTGCACTATATAATTCAGTTTTTCTGAATGAGATGTTTAGGAAAAGAATTATTAAACAAAGTAAGACTTTTTGTTTATATTTGCAAATTATTAGTGATTAACATTTTAAAACTGGCTGCTGGCTCATCCCTGGGCAATGACCTTTCAATGAAGGATATTAATTCCAGCTTCAGTTTTACCAGCAGACTGTCAGAATAATGGATTTACATGACACACTGCAGCACCCAAAAACTGTAGCATCTCCAAAGAAGCATTTAAAGAAATTATGTTTGTCTCTGCTGGTTTATAGAATGTCAGAAATCAAAATACTCATTTCTTACTAGATTTATTATTAAACAGTGTAAATCGGTGTTTACTCAAGAGACCAGAAAATCACTATGAGAGTTGTTTGGGCTTTAAAGTACACTTGATAGCTCTCTTCTATTTCTTTACCTGTAAGAATAACATTCAAAATAATGTTGTACAGCAGGGGCTGGCAAACTTTCCTTGCAAAGGACCAGACAGTAAATATTTTAGGCTTGCGGGTCATATGGTCTTTGCCTGTACTACTCAATTCTGCCAACAGAGCATGAAAATAAGCCATAGAGAATCCATCAAAGAATCGGCATGACTGGTTTCAATAAAATATCATTTACAAAATTAGGTAGGTGGCCAGCCTGTAGGCCATGATTTGCCAACCCCTATCCAGTCACTAATTCAAATAAACTCTCCCAAAACTACTTTCAAATCTTCACAAGTCAACATATTTATAAAATTTAGGTATTAAACTATGGTTTAACAAGTTAAATCTGTCTCAAGCAACAGAGACATTACGATTTAAGAATAAGGCTGCTGCCCTCTCAGAAGTATGAAGATGTACAAAGAGAAAGGGGAAAATATACCCCAAGGGTTTAATCTAAAAATCAGTAACTCCTACTGTGTCAATTAGTCTTTGCTAGATGATAAACCACCCAAAGCAAAATGACTTCAAATAACAGTCACTTATGTGCTCACTGTTGCTCACTCACATGCCTGCAGCCTCCGTTGGGATGGGCCCTCTCATCCTTGAGGAGGCTCGCTCAGGCTTTTTGACCTAGTGGCCTGAGTGGAAGCTGCAAGGCCTCTTGGTGCCTAGGCTTGGAAATCTCATGTTAATTCCATCAGATTGTATTGGTTGAAGGAAGTCATTAAGCCAGTCTGATTCAAGGGGTAGGGAAAGAAACTCCACCTCTTGATGACATGCACTGCAAAGAATTTGTGCCCATCTTTAATCTATCACGGTTGCCTAGGAATTTGCAACCAGAGCTTTTCACAACATTATAATTGGTACATCTGGTTCAGGGGTTGGCAAACTTTAATCTAGAAAGGGCCAGATATACTTTAAGCTATATGGGCAGTATAGTATTTGTTACAACTACTCAACTCTGTTCCTGTAGTGCTGTAATAGCTGTAAACTGTTCCTTTGATCAATGTCATCTTAGAGTCAATGCAGTATGGTGGGTAATATACGTAACATAAATGAATGGACCTGACTGTGTTCCAATAAAACTTTATTTGCATGGACAGTTTTTCCCCCAGATGTAGCCCATTTATTGAGTCATTGAACAAATATTTGTATGCCAGACATTGTTCTAGGTGCTAGGAACACAGCAATGAATAAAACTGAGAAAAATCTCTGCCTTCATGGAGCTTATATTCTGGTAGAAAAAATAAGCAACAAACAAAATAATGAGTAAGTTTATGTTAGATAATGGTAAATGTTAGGTGATGATAAATACTGAGGAAAAAAATGAAATGAAGAAGGGGGATATGAAGTATCTGGATGGGAAGGAGTCGGGGCTGAAATCCTGGGTGGTCAGGGAAGGAAGGCCTCACTGTCAAGGTGACTGTTAGGTAAAAGCTTGAAGGCTGTTCAGAAGCCAGCCATGCAGATATCTGGGGAAGATAACAGCAAGTGCAAAAGCCCAAGGTGGGAGCCTGCCTGGCATGTCAGAGGATCAGCAGGGAGGCCGGTGTGGCTGCAGTAAAGGAAATGCTGGAAGAGCAGTAGGAAAAATCAGCAGAACTTGTTGGTGCATTCAGGGTACACATGGTCATTTTTGTTAAAAGCTATTGAAAGCATTAAAATCATTTGGGAACTAGTGACTGCCGACCTACATTTCTTTCTTGGCTAGCTTGTATATATTAGGTCAGTGGTTTGGGAAGCTCAGAGTAAGGCCTGGGAGAATCCCACATGGGGCTAATGATAATCTCGGTTCAAAAACCGTTGCAGTAGATCGACTCCCGCTGGGACTGGAGTCTCTCCTTTGCTGTCGTCTTGAGAGATTACCATGTGAATGGATCTGGCATTAGAAAGTCCTTTTTCTGCACAAGGCAGCACAGTCCACCTTTGAAAAATTTCTAATTGTTGCAAAGTGTTTCCTTATATTGACCTGAAATTGCTTCTCTGTAATTTCTACCCTATTTGATTCTGGTTTTCCCCTTTGCAACTACTCAAACATTTGTTATTTTAGTTTACCTATAGGAGGAATAAAATGCCTCACGGTGTTAAATCTGCAAGTAAAGTTTAAATTATTGTAATATCACAATTGGTATTTTATAATATCTTACATTTAAGATGCTAGAAATATTTCATTGATTTTTTTCAGATAACTATTGATGAGAGACATTTTAATTTCTTTATTACCCTGTATTACTGTTTCTAGTATCCCTTGTTAACATATCTGGCAAAATGTTTGATGTTCCTTGATTTTAACATTCATTTTACTTCACTCATTATTGAGGATAATTTATTCAGTTATACTAATTAATTCTGATTGTTTATTTTCAAGCTATATCAACTATTGTTGAATTTAAAACCACCCATAACTCAGTGAATTAAGATAAAAAAATCTATTATCTTTACTCTTTCTTTTTCTCGAGACAGAGTCTTGCTCTGTTGCCTGGGCTAGAGTGCCATGGTGTCAGCCTAGCTCACAGCAGCCTCAAACTCCTGGGCTCAAGAGATCCTCCTGCCTCAGCCTCTTGAGTAGCTGGGACTACAGGCACATGCCACCACACCCAGCTAATTTTGTCTGTTTTTAGTAGAGTCGGGGTCTCACTATTGCCCAGGCTGGTCTGGAACTTCTGACCTCAAGCGATCCTCCTGCCTCAGCCTCCCAGAGTGCTAGAATCACAGGCATGAGCCACTGCACCCAGCCTATCTTGACTCTTGTCTGTAGATTGGCAGGGTCTCAGCTCTAGGCTGGGTCATGACAACATTGCATTAACAAATTGCCTATCTTGGGACAGCTTAGGTGGGGTAGCTCCAATGGACCCCAATAAAGTTGGGTTCTAGCATAGTTCTGTTTAGTTCTGGATGAAATCTGGATGGCTCTTAAATGCATTCAGTGGGCATGGTCAAGATGCCCACAAGATGCCCAGTTGTGTCATACATGATTAGTATCATGCTAGCCTTTCGTGAAATAAGGGCCCAGTGCAACTCCCTGACTGCCTTGACTTAATTTCCTTGATAGTCCCAGCATTTCACTTTAGTTTCCTGAAACCCATCTCTTGAATGCACTGGTTTACCTAACAGCAATTCCTGTACTCTCCTTGTCTAGAGTTGTGATGATATGGAATGTCTGACTTTAAGGACTCATATTTAAGTTTCTTAAGGTAGTTCTAGAAAATATTTCACTCTTCTATATTTAGTGAAATTTCATTTGTTTAATGTGTAGTTTTTTATTGAGATATACTTTATATACCACAAAATCCACCAATTTTAAAGTGCATAATTCAGTGTTTTTTTAGTATATTTGCAAGGTTGTGAAACTGTCTTCACTAATTCCAGAACATTTTCATCACCTCAAAAAAAAAACCCCCAATTTCCCCTTTGCAGTCTCTCCCCATTCAGTTCTTTCCCGACTTCCTGGCAACAACTAAGCTGCTTTCTATCCCTATAGATTTGCCTGTCCGGATATTTTATATACATGGAATTATACAGTATGTGGTCTTTGTGTCTGGCTTCTTTCACTTAGTATTAATGTATAAATTTTAATGTTAATAGAAAAGGCATGATAATCTATTAATAATTTAAAATATCAATATCTAAGAAGCTTTTCTATGTTTAAATAACAGACTTATTTTCATCAGGTATTTGAACTTATTTCTTACTACCTTGATACTGCTAAAACTTCGCATTAAGAAATCGTTCCTATTTCCTTCAAAGGGTATTTAAACATGGCTACATGAAGGTTTGACTGAAACAAATTCTTATGATAATGAAGAGTAAGTTTAATTCAGTAGCTTTGCTTAAACTTTTCTCATTTTAATGAATCATGGAAATATGTGAGTATAAGGAAGACGTCTCAAAAAAAATTGAACTTTAATTAGCTTGAATTTAACATAAAGTTACTCATTAAGATAATGTTACTAAACTTTATTTTAGAATAGTATGTAAAGTGGATGCCAAATTGGCCTTTCTTTTCTCTCAAAGATGCTTTGATAACTCTCTTCTGTTAAGCTAAAACTTGGATAAAGATAGACTCGAGTTAAAACTTGGCAACAACAGGATCTCAACTTAAATCTTAGGATATGTCTTCTTTCTTGGATAAGAACACACTGCAGGCTTAGTTTTCAGTGCTGCAGGTAAGGACGAGACAAAACTGAGTAACTGGAAAATTCTTTATTGAACTGAATTTATACATGACAGCATTATCCATTAATGGAATAACAAGATCCTTAATGGAATCATGAGATTCCAGGCAAGGTTCTCTTTCCATTTATATTGCTACAAAGTACATCTTTTCATTTCTGATCTTGACATTCATACCAGCATTTTCTGATGCTTAATGAATCAATGGGAAAGCCTGTACTTTTCCCCATTTGTTTGGTTTCCTGCTTATAAAGTAGCTGTAATAATACTTGGCTCATCTAGGTACCAGGCAGGTGAATGAATTATTAAGAGACTTTGAAACCCCCGAGGAAAGATGCTGTGGTTAACAAAACACTCTCTTAACAAGTAGGGTATAAAATTTATTTCTTATACATAAATGTCTGTTTCTATAAATTTCCATTAGTTAATTCAGGTGTACAGTTAGACCTAGGTTCTAACAGAAAACCGTAATATGTGTTGACCGGAGAAGGCAGGAATTGGGAGAATGGCTTCAGGGTGTAGGAGTATAAAGTGATCTCCAACTCGATTGTCTGTCATTTGTGCCTCTTCTGGATGTTTGCCTACAGGCTGTGGCCAGTCTCCTGTCTCATCAAGTTACTTATGTATCCTGCTCTCTGAGGGAGTACACTATTTGAATTTTTCTTCTGTAAAATGGAAAATGTAGAGACCTGAAATTCCATCAGGCTAACTTTAACTCTAAGAATCTGTTTTCTTAGTTGCAGTTCCATAATTGTCTTACATGTATGTGGTTAACCTGTAGACATAGTTGTGTCATACATTTATAGTTGTTTTCTGATAGCTCTCTAGGGCCAAACTTCTGTCTTTCTGTCTTCTTTAAGGAAGTATCATAAAACTGTTGCTATCTGCTCTAACTGTATCACGGAACTGTAGTTTTATAAAGTGTGTTCTTTAGAAGCTATTAGAAATCCTGGTTAGAGAATTGTGCCAAAAGAAAAGCGTAATCATCCAGGTTGGAAGAGTATAATAAATCTCCAATAAAAACATTTAACTTTTGAAATTTTTCCTTATACTTGTGCAAAAGCATTATCGTGAGGATATAATGAAATAATAGTCATGGAGGTGCTATTAAATACCAAAAGTCATCCATATAAATGTGTGATGTTAAATTAATTAAGACTCTCATGCTCTACTGACTGAGCTAGATGGGCTTCTTGATATTACGTTAATTATACTACCTGAGTTCAGTATTTGAGAAAGAATTAGGCAGGTAGTATTGCTCTGTGGTTGATAACAAAGGTCTGGAGCCAGACTGCCTAGGTTCTAATCATGACTCTGCTATATGCCACCTACATAGCCCTGAACTGGCTACTTAATGTCTTCATGCCTCAGTTTCCTCAACTGTGTAATGGGGGTAATAAGAATACACTCACTCATCCACCTCATAGGGTTGTGGTGAAAATTAAACAAATTGATAATGCGTAAAGCATTTGGAACGGTGCCTGGCACATAGTAAGCATGGTAGAAATACTAGTTACTATGTTGCTAACTTTGGTCAGATCCCAGAGAGAATTTCTATCCTTGCTTTCCCCCTCTTGTTGCTTCACACTTGGGGAGCTTATATGTATCCGTTCCTTCATCTCAAGTCGCTGACACTCTGTAGAGGTGGGAAGGAGAAATGAAGAGCTGTAGAGGTGAGGGTGTACTGTGTGCCAGGCACTGCATGCAAGGCAGGGCACATGTTATTTTCTGTCCTAACAGTGAGGCCATGAAGTTAGTTTCCTCATCAATGAACTAGACCTTAAATCTTCTTTATGGAGTTGGTAAGATTTAAATAAGATAATGTATGTAAAGCACTTGACAACTAATGGACTCTCAGCAAATAGTAGCTATTATTATTGCTACTATTTTGGTATCTTCCTTGGTAAACAGTAACTCCTTGGTGCATGAATTAAAAATTTGATTTTTAGGCCCTCTCGTGAATGTTTCTGGTTAAGGTAACAAAAAAACATGACTTCTGTTTTACTCTCATATACGGAATCCCACATAAAACAACAGAAACACAACTCTGTCTTCAAGGAAATTAAACAAACAAAACACAACATTCCAAACCAAAACCTTTGACGTATACCTGCCAAATATTGTGAATTCTATAGAAAAATGGACAATATATGCTTCTATGGACTTTGAGCAAGGTATGTATTTTGCCCAAAGAAGTGCCACAGTCCTGAAAGACGTACCTAACAAGTCCTTGATTAGAGTAGTGAGATATGCCAGCCAGATGGTGATGCCCCTATAGTGGTAACTCCTCAGAATTGCAGGGGCATTAGGGAAGCCATGGGAAAGTTCAGCGCTGCAGGGGAGACCATGCTGATGGACCATTTCTGTCATCTCTGATCTTGCCTTCAAGCTGGAGGCTCCACCTCACTGTGTGCTCAACTCTGGCTCTGTCCCTCTGCACGCTTCTTCAGCAGGTAGCTGTTCTTCAGCAGTGAGCAACAATCAGGAAGGAACCTGTACATAAAAACTGGAGGAGGGAAACGTATGGAAGAGGCAGAGAAAGGATAAATATTACAAGAGAAATAGAAGAAGAATCATGTTTTCTAAGTCTGTGGGAGATGCAAACATGCTCACCCTAGAAAAAGGAATTCAGTAGAGGTTCGGGAGCACAAAGGAAGCATGAGATAGAGGAGCAAACAAGGAGCAAACTGGAGAGCTTGGGAAGACATTGAAGAGGGAACTTCGATATCATGACACTGGCCATTGTAGATCACAGAGCTGAAAGCCACACTAGAAGCTGCAAAAGACCAAATAAACACGACTGAAAGCACCCTCAGGTTTGTGGTGGGTAGGCTTCAGAGAGTCACATAAAATGACAGGGAATGAAACAGTGATTTAAAAATAGGAATAGAGACAATGATGGATGTCATTGACAAAGGAGCTTAGCATAAGCATGATTGGTGTTCTTACAGAAGTAGTGGAAAAAACTGGACAGATGAAATATTTAAAAATAGAGAAAAATGTTCCATAAATAAATGTGCAAGTCAAAATGGCATGTCATATCCTCGGAAAAACTAATGCACAATGACATATTCTGGTGACAGTACTAACCATCAAGGACAGGGAAAGGATGCAGAGGAAGTTAGTAACATACAAGGCATGGTGGGGGAGCAGTGACGGGACTCGGAGCCAGAGCTGCCTGGAGAGGACTGCCTTACAGGAACCAGGCTGTTGGGAGTGGGACCCTGGCCTCACTCTCGTCCCACCCTTTGATTTCCTGCCAGTGGTTCTCTGTGGCTGAACACTTTGGGAAACCAGAGGACAGGAGAGTCCACTGACGCCATCCCATACATTTCAGCTGCTGGGTGGAGGGTGGATCAGGAAGGGAAATAGAAGACATCCAGTGTGTGAATCAAAATCATTTTTTCTTGCTATTAAGAAATCGAAATTTGTTTTAGACTCTATTTTATTTATAAAAACAGGCAACATTAGAAATAAAGTCATTGTGCTCCTTGCTGTCTTGCTTCCCCTTGTAACCACACATTAGGATTTTAGTCTTACTGAGGTGCTATGTGAGAAGTACAAGAAGCTTGATGTCTGTCACATCTTTCACTTGCTTAGTTACAGAGATGCCCCAGTTGGACACTTGTATGGACTGGATCATAGTAGAGAATAGAAAACATGTTTTAGGAACCGAAACATTTATTTTGGCCCTGTTATAGCTTCCAGCAGTGCTCTCTGGATTCTTTTAAGGCCACCAAAAGGAATAAAATTTGATCTGTTGATTGATTTCTCATCATTTCTTACCCAGTTTCTCTTCTGATAATGTCATACTCTTGGGACCCATCTGGCTAGGGTCCTAGGGATAGATCCTTTTGCTGTGGTGCACAATGAAAACCACTGGGACCACAATCTTGGATTTAGTGGACCAATTTTGGGGACCAAAAAACTTTCAAGCAGTGATCTCATTTTTGCTTCTTTCATATTGTTTGACCTTGATTTTTAAATATGGAGAGCAATGTGTTAATAAATCAATAGAACTTCCTGTTTTTTTTTAATATCTCATTGAGACAGAATGGCCTGTATGTCATTCCTTCTCTTCTCAAGGGCCTTCTAACCAGTGTTCAGTCAGGTTTCATAATGTCTAAAGTACTCTGAAATAGCAAAGCCATAGCATCAGTCATCAAAAAAGTTTTTTTCAATGTAAAAAGATATTTAACAAGCTGTTTTTATTAGATGGGATTAAAAACATGTTTATAAATAGTAAGGAGGTATGTGTAACAGAAGGTGTGAATCTATGACAGTGTCAGGGTAACAGCACACAGTGAAGTGTGCTTCCTATAAAAATCACGGAGAGGTACTGAAAGACCTTTTTATGAAGCTGTCTTCCGAAAAAGAAGATACAAGTCTGTTATTTAGGGAAGAATTTGGGAAGTTAACATATGAACTAAAGAAGGTAACATGGTATGCTAATTGAAATAGCTGGGTTTGAATCTGGATTCTACAACTTACTTGGAGAGATCCTTTGGGTCTTACTCTCTCCAGGGATAACCTATTTTATATGTTTGTTTTGAGGATTAAATGATAATTATATGTAAATTTTCATGCATAATCATCAAATTAGCATAACTGTTTAAAAGTAAGTACTAAAAATAGCTGAGAGAGTGATCTTCACACGGGACCACATATTTGATCGTGAGAAAGAGAGAAGGGAAACTCAAGATAAGTGATTAGATTCTAAGACATTATCACCCATTTTAAATGAGTTGAACTTTACCAACCCAAATAGGTTTCAATGCTGGATGCTGAAAAATCCACAAATATGATCTTAGAGCCATTGTTCTTAAGAAGTTACAAAGAAATAGAGGTACATAAGAAATTAGGGTAGAAAATATCTCATTTTCCAAAAGGGGAATCGAAGGATTTCAAAACTGCAGATAAGTATGTTTGTTTAGACACAGTGATGATGCTGTTAGTTTTTGATAATTGAAAAAAGGAAGGCCTAATCAGGGCAGGCCTGAGACCATATTTAAGAGGTGCTAATGGAGATGAGATCTGGGAGACAGAAATGATGACTTCCTGGGTCGTACAATCGGAAAGACTGTAAACATTTGGGCGGAGGACTCTGTTAGGTTGTGTAGTGCTAGCTGGTGGAAAAAAATAAACTAAAATTTCAGTGGATTTGACACAGAAGAAGTTGATTTATCAGTGGTATGATGGTAGAGTGTGTGGAATTCCTGGTTAGTGGGTAGCTTTCTTCCATGTGGTACCTGCCTCCTTCCATTTCATGGCTCTGTCATTTCCTGGGGTCTTGGAATCCTCTGGATATAGCAAGCAGAAGAGTAAAATAGTGGAAAAGGTACACCTGCTTCTTAAGAATCCAAGATGGAAGAGGAAATTTTTTCAAATCGTATATCTGATAAGAGATTAACATCCAGAATATATAAAGAACTCCTATAGCTCAACAAGAGAAAAACAATCCAGTTCAAAAATGGGCAAAGGATTCGAGTAGACATTTCTCCAAAGAAAGCATACAAGTGGCCAATAGGTGCATGAAAGGATATTCAACATAATTAGTAATTTAAGAAATGCAAATCAGGCCGGGCGTGGTGACTCACACCTGTAATCCTAGCACTCTGGGAGGCCGAGGCGGGTGGATCGTCCTGAGCTCAGGAGTTCGAGACCAGCCTGAGCAAGAGCGAGACCCCGTCTCTACCAAAATAGAAAGAAATTAATCGGACAGCTAAAAATATATATAGAAAAAATTAGCCGGGCATGGTGGCACATGCCTGTAGTCCCAGCTACTCGGGAGGCTGAGGCAGAAGGATTGCTCGAGCCCAGGAGTTTGAGGTTGCTGTGAGCTAGGCTGACGCCATGGCACTCGCCCCAGGCAAGAGAGTGAGACTCTGTCTCAAAAAAAAAAAAAAAAAAAAGAAAAGAAATGCAAATCAAAACCACAACGAGATACTACTTCACATAATATAGTATAACACTATGACTATTACTAAAAAAATGGAAAATAAGTGTTGATGAAAGTGTGGAGGAATTGGAACCTGCCTACATTGCTGGTAGTAATGTAAAATGGTACAGCCATTGTGGAAAACAGTATGGTGGTTTGTCATAAAGTTAAATGTGGAATTACCACATGATTCAGCAGTTCTCCTGTGATATTGCCAAAAGAATTAGAAAGAGACTCAAATGCATATACAGTGTTTATTACAGCATTACTCACAATAGCCAAAGGGTAGAAACAAGCCATGTCTCTGTCATCAGACAAAAAGATAAACCGAATGTGGTATATGCATATAATGGAATATTATTCAGCCATAAAAAGGAATAAAATTCTGATACATGGTACAATATGGATGAACCTTGAAAAAATTACAATAAGTAAAAAAAGAAAAAAGAAAAAAATCCAGACACAAAAGGATAACTATTGTATGATTTCACTTATGTGAGGTACCTAGAAGAGACAATTTCATAGAGCCCAAAAGTAGAAAAGGGATTAATGGGCTGGGAGGAGAGAGAATGGGCAGTTATTGTTTAATGGGTACAGAGTTTCTGTTTGGGATGTTGCAAAAGTTCTGGAAATAGTGGCGATGTTACACAACATGATGAATATACTTAATACCACTGAATTGTATGCTTAAAAATTGTTGAAATGGTAAATTTTGTTGTTACGTATATTTTACCACAGTTAAAGAAACCCAGCTGGAAATGACACACATGCCTTTTGTTCACATTCCATTGGTGAAAAGTAGTCTCATGGCCAGGTCAGGATGCAGAGAGTTTGGGTAATGCAGTGTCTGGTTGAGCAACCACTTCTCAGAAATAATTCCACAGTTTGGAAAGAAGAGCATGAATATTTTGTGGATAGCCAGCTATTTTGGCCACAGAGACCAAATTTAAAAATTCTTTTTGGTATGCATGCAACTTTGAAAATAGTAAATCACATTTAGAGGCAACTTCTTGAAACTGTAGGGTCAGAAGGTCCTGAAAACTTCCTATCAAACTTGATAGGTAAAAGAAATATTAAAGTTCCTATTTTACCAATTTTAAAATGAAGAAAATGTTTCTTAGTGTGTACTCTCTTATCATTAAGACTTTCTTTAATTGACTTTGATTCTCCTGACCCTGTTTCCCCCACATGTGTTTTCCCCTCATATGTGTTTCTAATTCAAATTCTCTATTACACTGTGTTCCAGGAGGGGGACAACTCCATGGCGTCCCAACTCTAGGACACAAAATGTCTCCTCTGTATGAGGAAGGATGTTGAGTTTAATTATGGGTGAAACATTTTAAGAGAAGTGTTGCAGGTGAAACTGCTCATCATTAGGCCTCCAGGATAATGAGGCAAATAGGAACCATTCCTCCCAAGGAGCAGTGGAAGGTGCTGGGATGTTTGGCTTGCACCTCAAGCCAAACAATCGGAGCTCTGAGAGATGTCTTCCGATATGTGTCTGCCTCTCCTGTGAGGCAGAGTGGAGGTTCATGCTGTGAGAAGTTCCAGAAGATAGGACTTGAGTCCTAGTGAAAGTTCCAGGGCAGCCCTTCATGTTCAACATAAGAAAGATTTTCCAAGAAGTTGAAGAGTAAACTAGCTAGAGGCCAACTTCTGGACAGTGAGTGCTCTGCACTGTCCATGCCCCAGCAGTCTCCAAGGAAGACTGAACAGAGAGGCAGTTCCAGTGGGGGTGGAAGAAGGGCTTATGGCCCCTAGAGCCCTTCTATTCTACAGTTTTTTTCTTATGTTTGCCAATGTTTGCAAACATTCCTGCAGTTTCCAAGATGAAAAGCAGGGGAGAAGTTAATGTAATGAAAGAAAGCTATTAAGATGTAAATTGTTTTCTCTGTAAGTGCTTTCATAATGTGCTGAAACATACATTCACTATCATTCCCTTATGTCTAGGCTGCTGACACTCAGGAACTAAAGATGGAAATGTGGAATCAAGCAGGTTATACTCATACAAAGGGAGGCAGCTAACATCTGGCTCTTTCGTTTTTCCCTCTAACTGATAGAATCAGTACTGCATAGTGTCTCTGATGCCTTCTCTTTCATATGCTTAGTTTTAGAGAAAAATCTAATGTCAGGCAGCAATTATTGCAGCACATTGCTGCCATATTCAGCAAACAGTAGGACATTTAAAGTGAAGACAATTATTAGTGGGATTAAAACAGTAATAAAACTTTATAGAGGCATTTAATAACTCATTTACAGATCATGAAACAAAGCTAATAGTCAACCTTCATGGGTGAAGTGTTCTATTTGTCTTGTGGTCCACTGCTTTGACTTTTAGTTAAATGTCAAGAGATCACTTAGATTTCAAATGTCTTTATGTGCATCTTATTGTTAAGGCCTGTAGAATTTTGCATATTTAAAAAATGAGTCCCCAAAGAGCAATGATCTAGGAATAACATTTTTAATAAAAAGAAAGGTATTAGCTCTTTCTACTTACAGATATATAAATGAGTGATTGGCAAACAATAAAATGATCTTTAGTCTACATAAGCACCAAACTTTGGATTTAATCCAATCTTCTTTATGTGGCTCTCAGTTACTAGCAATAAATAGCTGAATAGGTTATAGGCCCTTTATCTCCCTTTCTGTCAACAATTTCCACCATAATTGAGTGTTTCTGGACATTATAGTTTGTCTTTTCTTCCCTCCTAACTGCTTGCGCGCGTGTGCACGCACGCTCTCTCTCTCGCGCTCTCTCTCTCTGTATATACCATGCCCAGAAGATTTCCTTTCCTGTTGGAGATGGTCATTCTGATTTGGGTTTTGTTTCCTTCAGTTTCATTCAACAGACCTTTTTGGGATCATAGAATGTTTAGAGTGGGAGTAATCATAAAATAATTTGTTCAAACCCCTCACTGTACAGATGACAAAAGCTAGGCCAATGACATTCAGAAACTTCTCTGGGCTCCCCTGGCTGGAAAGTGGCTGAGATGGCCCCGAAATGCAGAAGTTCCCACCAAGCTGCCTTCCTTCCCTCCCTGTGGCCTCACCAAAGGCTGAGCCACCTCTCTCTGTTCAGAACAGCAAGCGCTTAGCCAGGACACCATTAGATATTCTTTTCTTCCTCTTATTTGATACCAGGCTTTTGCTTTAGTTTTTGTTTTTTGTTTATGAAGTGGACTAGAACACTGCACTCTCTTTAAGGATAATGTTACTGATGGCTTGAGGTCCCTCCTTTATATACACACTTCAGTATCTTCTTCCTTGATGTGCTTGGTGACCAGTGGCATGCATTTTTTTTTTTTTTCCGGGACATCTGGCCAGTGTTTAGAGAAGCCATTTCTGCCTGGACAGTAAAGTCCTGCTTAACCCACTCTCTTAGGAGTTTCGTAAGGATCTTATGTTCTTTAATCCTGGGCTTCTAACAACCATTCTCCCCAGCCAGAGATGGTGTGACTGCGGTGCTCTGAGAGGCAGCCGGCATGGAAAACCTGATCCATATTTTAAAGATAGGGTCCAAAAATCTAAAAAGAGAACTTGTTATATTTGAAATAGAGAAGAAAAAATAATTGTTTGAGGGCAGGTCTGTTTTATGTGATCAATGCAGTAAGCAGGTGGAGGACGTGGCCATGCAGTGCTCAGTCCTCCTAGCTGTATCTCAGCAGAACGATCATCCAAAGGATTTCCTTCAATCAGGTCAATCAGTTATTTGCCATTGGATAGAGGGATACCCATTTCGATTTTTGTAGCACAACTCCTTGCATGTCATGTTTGCTCAGTAAAGATTTATTAAATGAATTAATAAAAGAATGAACAAGTGAACTTTAAAATTACATTAATTAAAGATAATTGTATATGCTACGTGCTTGTGAGAGAGAATCAGGTGAGAAGACAGAGAATAGGTCCAATAATAATGATGATGATAGTAACAGTAAGAAGTAAAACCTGCAGTGGCATTTGTTTTCCAAGTTACCCAGCACTGAACAATATTCACAGGGTTTGCCCCTGAGTCAGGTTCTCCATTACACAAGGTACATGTCCCCATCAAGGAACCCAGTCATTCAAATCCAGAGAGCCAGCAGAGGGGCTTTCAGAGTGGCAACATGGAAATAAAAAGCTAATATTGGCCTCGTGGATTATTCTTTAAAAGTAAAGCATCTGAGTCTAGTTGCTCATAGTGCTGTGGACTCATATATTGTTGGAGGGCAAAAATGTGCACATATATAAATGTAAACATTGTCACAAGCCCCCATTTCAACTGAATAGCAAAACTAAAGTCAAATGTCCCCCCAACTTAAACTTTCCAATTAAATGTGGTCTAATTATTTTTCAGTTTTAAATGGCCTGATTGTAAGTCAATGTGCAGTCCATTCAAAATCCAACTCCCCCTTGGGGCAGTCTCTCCTATTTCCTATTATAGAGCATGGGTTTACAGAGGTACTTTGTGTGTCCTTGTGGGACAGGGAGAAGAAAGGGGTGCCTTGTATCCCCTTATGATGAGAAACAAATAACATTTTAAAATAATTTAAATGTATAAAATGCATTTTAGTTTTTAATCAAATATTCCTCATTATTTTTGAAAGTATGATTTAGTATTTTATGATAGAGAAGCTTAAAGATTTAGTTTAGTTTTTCTTAATTAATAGATTTTATTTTAAAGCAGCATTAGGTTTGCAAAAACAATTGAGCAGAAAGTACAGAGACACCCTGCCCCATACGCCCCGCCCCATTTCCCTTATTAACGTCTTGCATTAGTGTGTTACATTTGTTACGATTGATGAACCAATATTGATACATTAAATAAAGCCATAGTTTACCTTAGGGTGAACCCTTATCTGCAACCCTATTACATTACTCTTTGGTGAACCGTAATCTATGAGTTTTGCTAAGTGCGTAATGTCATGTATCTGCCATTACAGTGTCATACAGAATAGTTTTACTGTCCTGGAAATCCTGTGTCCCTCCCCCTCCTCCAACCCACATCACCTGGGGCAACCACTGATCTTTTTAATGTCTGTAGTTTTGCCTTCTCCAGAATGTTATATAGTTGGAATCATACAGCCTTTTCAGACTGGCTGCTTTTACTTAGTGGTATGTATTTAAGGGCCCTCCATTTCTTTTTGTGGCTTGATAGCTCATTCCTTTTTATTGCTGATAATATTCCGTTATATGAATTACCTCAGTTTGTTTGCCCATTTGCTTATTAAAGGATATCTTGGTTGCTTCCAGTTTTTGACAATTATTAATAAGGCTGCTACAGACATTTGTATTCAGGTTTTTGTGTGGACCTAAGTTTTTGACTTGTACATAAATACCAAGCCTATGCTTAGTTTGTAAGAAACTTCCAAACTGTCTTCCACAGTGGCTGTGCCACTTAATATGTCCACTAGCAACAAGCCAGTATTCCCATTTGTCTGTGTCCATTCCTGCTGCCATAACAAAATATCTGAGACTTAGTAACTTATAAAGAACAGAAATTTATTTTCTCACAGTTCTGTAGGCTGGGAAGTCCAAGATCAAGATGTTGGAAAATTTGGTATCTGGTGAGGGCTGCTCTCTGCTTCCAAGATGATGCCTCTCACTGTGCCCTCATGTGGCAGAAGGGACGAAAGGGCAGAAGGGCCTGCCTAGTTCCCTCAAGCCCTTTTCTAAGGGTTCTAATTCCATTTGTGAGGGCAGAGCCATGACTTAATCACCTCCTAAAGGCCCCATATTTTAACACTATTACATTGAGTCTTAGATTCCAGTATGTGAATTTGGGGGGAATATGTAGATTCAAATCATAGTACTATTACTCCACATCCTCGCCAGCATTTAGTCTTATCAGTGTTTTGGATTTTAGTCATTCTAATAGGTATGTGGTGGTATCTGATTGTTGTTTTCATTTGTAATTCCCTAATGACACATGATGTTGAGTATCTTTGCAGATGCTTGTTTGCCATCTGTTTATCTTCTTTGATGAGGTATCTGTTCAGATCTTTTGCCCATTTTTAATTGGGTTGTTTGTTTCCTTCTTGTTGAGCTTTAAGGGTTCTTGTATATTTTAGATACATGTTCTTTGTCAGATATGTTTTGCAAATATTTTACCCAGTCTGTCACTTGTCTTTTTATTTTCTTTAGGTTCAGTTTATTTTGATACTTGGTTTTAAATGGCTGTTATAACTGAAAAGTAAACCTCATAAACAATGCACAGATCTGAGTGGAAAAAGTAACACTATTGACTCTGCTTTCTAAATTATGCTTATTTTTAAATCCATGTACAAGTTATGCAAAGCATTTTTTTTTTATAATTCATGTAGTAAAATTTCATTTCCCCAGAATGTCACCTACTCTTACTAATTACTAATTGGAACATGTCGTATTCCTATATAGATTTAAGACTTACTGAGATTTACTTGGAAAATGTTTAAATGAGTGTGAAAATTGTTTCCAATTTCTTTGTTGTATTTTATTTACTTTGTATTGAGGTTTAACAAGCATGCGGTAAAGTACGTTAATTTTAAGCATACGACTTAATGAATTTTTACAGACGTATACACACGTAAAATCAACACATAGATCAAGGTAAAGAACATTTCTACTACACTGGAAAGTTCCATCAAGTCCCTTTCCAGTCAGTGCTCATATCCACAGCTAATCAGTCTTCTGATAAATTTTTTTTTTTTGAGACAGAGTCTCGCTTTTGTTGCCCTGGCTAGAGTGAGTGCCGTGACGTCAGCCTCGCTCACAGCAACCTCAAACTCCTGGGCTCAAGCAATCCTACTGCCTCAGCCTCCCGAGTAGCTGGGACCACAGGCATGCGCCACCATGCCCGGCTAAGATAAATTTTACTTGCAGTGTTATCTTTGTGATCTTACCTTGAGAATGTATGTTTATTTTAATTCAAATCAAAGCAGCTATTCTGTTAGTGATTTTGCTTATATAGATTTTAATAGAAAACGTTTAGTAAATGAATTAACTCGCTGTCAGGAATATATCTTCTGCAGCATATCTTTAGGTGACTCACAGAAAAAGTAATTATTTGAACATCTCTTGATAGGAACAGAATCTGGAAATACCATAAGTGGTGTTTATTTTGAAATAGCTATGCTGGGATCCAACCTCCACAATATATTTGTTCAAGTACTTGGTGCTTCAAATTTTCAGCAATACTTTCTAAAAATTTCCAGTGATATTTATTGATAAACATTAAATTCAGTGTTTTTATTGTTGTTTTGGTGGTGTTATTGTGTTAATGTATATTTCAGCTGTTTTTACCATGTGAAGAAAAGTGTTTCACCCAGTGGTTTGTGGTTTTCTGACTTTTACTGTAAAATATGAAACCTCACAGGGGTTTCTAAATATTTATCATGTAGTTTCATAAGATGTTAAGACGTGCTACACCAAGAAAAGACTCACATGAAATATAGAGTTTTATTTTTCTTCCTTCCCTTCTTCCTCCACTCCACTCCCCTCCCCTCCACTCCCGTTGCCTCTTCTCTCCTCTCTGCAGGGCCTCACATTGTTGCCCATACTGGAGTGCAGTGGCATCATCATAGCTCACTGCAGCCTCAAACTCATGGGCTCAAGCAATTCTCCTGCCTCAGCCTCCTAAAGTGCTGGGATTACAGGTGTGAGCCACTGTGCCTGGCTGAGTTTTATTTTTCTATTGTAGGTGATTAGTTTTAAAGTCTCTTGCTTATTATGATGGCTTCATATTATTTCTTCCTAAGGTGTCAAGGCAAAATACATGGCAAGATTCATTTATCAGTAATATTATAATTTTCATAATTTCCATTTTTT
>RJWJ010029344.1:0-12843 GCA_004363605.1 Indri indri
ACAAAAGTAATAAAAGACAAAGGGGGTCACTATATAATGGTGAAGGGTACAGTTCAACAAGAAGACATAACAATTCTAAATATGTATGCACTCAACTTAGGTGCACCCAGATTCATCAAGCAAACTCTACTTAGTCTAAATAAATTGATAGACAGCAACACCATAATAGTCGGAGACTTCAACACCCCACTGACAGCACAGGACAGATCCTCCAAACAGAAAATTAACAAAGAAATAATGGACTTAAACAGAACTCAAGAACAAATGGGCTTAACTGACATTTACAGGACATTCTACCCAAAAACCACTGAATACACGTTCTTCTCATCAGCTCATGGGACATTCTCTAAGATTACCATATTCTAAGACACAAAGCATGTCTCAAAAAATTTTAAAAAATAGAAATCATTCCATGCATCTTCTCAGATCACAGTGGAATAAAAACAGAAATCAACCCCAACAGAAACTCTCATCTCTACACAAAGTCATGGAAATTAAACAACTTTCTGCTGAACAATTCCTTCATAAACGAGGAAGTAAAGATGGAAATCAAAAGATTCTTTGAACTAAATGACAAAGGTGACACAAGTTATCGAAATCTGTGGGACACAGCCAAAGCAGTCCTGAGAGGAAAGTTTATTTCCATAAATGCCTATATCCAAAAGTCAAAAAGATCACAAATAGACAACCTAATGAATCGACTCAAAGAACTGGAGCAAGAAGAACAGGCCAACCCCAAACCCAGCAGAAGAAGGGAAATTCATAAGATCAAATCAGAACTAAATGAAATTGAGAACAGGGAAACTATACGGAAGATTAATAAAACAAAAAGTTGGTTCTTTGGAAAAAAAAACAAAATTGACACACCTTTGGCTAAACTAACAAAAAACAGAAAAGAAAAATCCCTGATAAGCTGCATCAGGAACAAAAAAGGAGAAGTCACAACTGATGCCGTGGAGATTCAAGATGTAGTTTATGAATATTACAAAAACCTTTATGCACACAAAATGGAAAATGTGGAGGAAATGGACAAATTTTTAGAAACACACAGTCTCCCTAGGCTCAACCAGGAAGAAATAGAATTCCTGAACAGACCAATATCAAGGACTGAAATTGAAACAGCAATAAAAACATTCCAAAAAAGAAAAGTCCCGGTCCAGATGGTTTCACACCTGAATTTTACCACACCTACAAAGAAGAACTGGTGCCTATCCTGCATAAATTATTCCACAACATCGAGAAGGATGGATTCCTCCCCAACACATTTTATGAAGCCAACATAACCCTGATACCAAAACCAGGAAAGGATGCAACAAAAAAAGAAAACTACAGACCAATATCCCTTATGAATATAGATGCAAACATTCTCGACAAAATTCTAGCTAACCGAATCCAGGTGCTTATTAAGAAAATAATCCATCATGACCAAGTGGGCTTCATTCCAGAGACGCAGGGATGGTTCAACATATGCAAATCTATAAACGTAATTCACCACATAAACAGAAGCAAAAACAAAAACCATGTGATTCTCTCAATAGATGCAGAAAAAGCATTTGACAAAATTCAATACCTGTTTATGATAAGAACGCTTAACAAAATAGGCATAGATGGGGCTTACCTAAAAATGATACAGGCCATTTATGACAAACCCACAGCCAACATCATACTGAATGGGGAAAAATTGAAAGCATTCCCACTCAGAACTGGAACAGACAAGGTTTCCCACTGTCTCCACTTCTATTCAACATAGTGCTGGAAGTCCTGGCCACAGCAATCAGGCAAGACAGTGGAATTAAAGGCATACGAATGGGAACACAAGAGATCAAACTCTCACTATTTGCTGATGACATGATATTATATCTAGAAAACCCCATGGATTCAACCAAGAGGGTCCTGGAATTGATAAATGAATTCAGTAAAGTCCAAGGATATAAAATCAATACACACAAATCAGAGGCTTTCATATACGCCAATAGCAGTCATACCGAGAACCTAATCAAAGACTCAATTCCCTTCACAATAGCAACAAAGAAAATAAAGTATCTAGGAATATATTTAACTAAAGAGATAAAAGACCTCTACAGGGAGACCTATGAAACATTGAGGAAGGAAATAGCAGAGGATGTAAACAGGTGGAAAACCATACCATGCTCGTGGGTCGGCAGAATCAACATCGTTAAGATGTCTATACTACCCAAAGTGATGTACAGATTCAACGCAATCCCTATTAAAATACCAACATCATTCTTCACAGATGTAGAAAAATTAATTCTACGCTTCATATGGAACCAGAGAAGACCCCGCATAGCAAAAACAATTCTAGGCAATAAAAGCAAAATGGGAGGTATCAACTTACCAGACTTCAAACTTTATTATAAGGCTGTAATATTAAAATCAGCTTGGTACTGGCACAAAAACAGAGCCATTGACCAGTGGAATAGAACTGAGAACCCAGATATAAAACCATCCTCATATAGCCACCTAATCTTTGACAAAGCAGACAAAAACATACACTGGGGAAAAGAATCCTTATTCAATAAACAGTGCTGGGAAAACTGGATAGCCACATGTAGAAGACTGAACCAGGATCCACACCTTTCACCTCTCACAAAAATCAACTCACGCTGCGTAACAGATTTAAACCTAAGGAGTGAAACTATTAGAATTCTAGAGGAAGATGTTGGAAATACTCTTGTAGACATTGGCCTAGGCAAAGAATTTATGAAGAAGACCCCAAAGGCAATCACGGCAACAACTAAAATAAATAAATGGGACCTGATCAAATTTAAAAGCTTCTGCACAGCCAAAGAAACTGTCACAAGAGCAAACAGACAACCTACAGAATGGGAGAAAATTTTTGCATGCTGTGAATTCGATAAATGGCTGACAACTAGAATCTACTTAGAACTCAGGAAAATCAACAAGAAAAAATCAAACAACCCTATCAAAAAGTGGGCAAAGGACATGACAGAAACTTTTCAAAAGAAGACAGAATAATGCCCCAAAATCATATGAAAAAATGCTCAACATCTCTAATCATCAGGGAAATGCAAATCAAAACCACAATGAGATATCACTTATCTCCAGTGAGACTGGCCTTTATCAGAAAGTCCCAAAACAATAAATGTTGGCGTGGATGCGGAGAGATAGGAACACTCAGACACTGCTGGTGGGACTGCAAACTAGTGCAACCTGTGTGGAAAGCAGTATGGAAATTCCTCTAAGAACTAAAAGTAGACCTACCGTTCGATCCAGCAATCCCACTACTGGGTATTTACCCAAAGGAAAAAAGACTTTTCACCAAAAAGACACCTGCACTCAAATGATTATTGCAGCACAATTCAAACAATCACAAAGATGTGGAATCAACCTAAGTGCCCATCAATTCATGAGTGGATTAATAAAATGTGGTGTATATATATATGTAAACATGGAGTACTACTCAGCCATAAAAAGAAATAAATTAATGCCTTTGGAAGCAATGTGGATGGACTTGGAGACCATTCTTCTAAGAGAAAGTATCTCAAGAATGGAAAAGCAAACACCACCTGCACTCTAATAATTTGGAACTAATTGATGGGCACACATGGGCACAGAGAGAAGTAAAAGTCATTGGAAATCAAGCAGGGGGGAGGGATAGTAGGAGAGGGGTAAAAACCTACCTAATAGGTAAAATGAACACTACTTAGGCGATGGGCACACTAATAGCAAGACCCTATCTCCAAATAATTAATTAATAAGCAAGCCCAAATATGTTTATAATTCACATATAAATGTAAATTAATCATAAGTGTCTATTAAAAGAGACTCAGTTTGGGTAGAAAAACAAAATCTAGGAGTATGTTGTTTACAAAAGACACACCTAAAACATTATCACACAAAAAAGCTTAACAATAGAGGGGTAGAAAAAGATACCTGAGGCAAAGACATGGCAATATCAGTATCAGACAAAAGAGAATTTATGGTGAAAATTATTAATATATATAACAGGGAAATGACTTAATGATAATCTTTTATCAACCAAGAAGATATAATCATGAACCTGTATGCACCTCATAATAGCAGCTTAATATATAAGACAATAGTTGACCAAATTACAAGGAAAAATTGACAAATCCCCATTAATGGTGGGGCATTTTAACACTGATAAAACAAGCACATAAATAAGTAGTAAATATGTAGAAAATTTGCATAATTAAGGAAATTTTTATGTTCTCTACAGAGTACTGATTATTTTGGGTTGATCTTCTATTAAGCAACCTTGTTTAACTCTTATTGCTTTTTATTAGTTCATTTATAGATTTTTTATCTGGAAAATTATATAATCTAGAAAAACCTACTATTTTCTCTCTTTCAATCCTCATTCTTTTTGTTTCTATTTCTTATTACAATGACTATTACTTCCATGCGATGCAATGTCAAATAGCGGTAGGCTAAGTAGTGGGCTAAGTGAGCATCCTTGGACATGTTTCCACCTTTAAGAACACTAGCAAAGTATTATCATTAGGTATAATACTTGAAATAGATTATTTGTGGCAGGAGAGATATCCTTTATCAGATTAGAGAAGATCCTTTCTATTCCTACTTAACCAAGAGTTTTAAAATCTTGAATGGATGTTGAATTTTATTGAATATCTTTTCTGAATTGTATGTTTTTTTCTATATATCTGTTCTTTAAAATTTGTCCAGCATAGGGACAGTTAACAACCTTGATGCAAGGGACATACAGGTAAACCACTCCTAACAGCTATAGAACATTGAGTCAACTTTGCGTTTCTGGGATAAAAGCTTACGTGGTCATGAGATACTTTTTTTTTTTTTACACAATGTTAATCGAGTTTACTATTTTTAAATAGTTTTTCATTTATGTTCAAAAGATCAACCTATAATTTTCTTGTACAGTCTTTGTTCATGTTTGGTATTAAGTTTGTACTAGCCTCATAAAATATGTAAGACATCCAGATAATCATGGTGGATTAATAAAAGCTATTTATCTCCTCTTTTTTACAGACTCAACCAAAAAACTGTAAAGGAATCAAACAGAAATAAATCTACAAGGACAAAGAGAATGGGATTAGAGAGCGGTAACACAGGGGCCTTCAACTAAATCATTATTTTTAAGATCTAAAGCAAACATAATAAAATGTTAAGATATCACTAAGCTGGGTTGTGGGTATGTGGTGTTAATTATATTTTACCTGGTAATTTTCAGTTATGATTTAATATTTCCCGATGTTAAAAGTACATGAAAAATAAAGAGGTTAGTTTGAGAAAGTGGTAGGTGCTCTAAAAGTGCCACTCAAACTTTAATGTGGGTATGAATAACCTGGGCATTATTATTAAAATAAGATTTTGAAACTTTAGGTCTGGTGTGGGACCTGAGATTCTGCATTTCTGTTTTTTATTGATATACAATAGTTGTACATATTTTTGGGATACATATGATATTTTGATATGTATGTACAATGTGTAATGATCAAATCAGGGTAATTGGGATATCCGTCACCTCACACATTTATTTTTTCTTTATATTGGGAACATTCCAATTTTTCTAAATGTGGTACATATATACAATGGATTATTCAGCCATAAAAAGAATGAAATCCTGTCATTTGCTGCAACATGGATGGAACCGGAGGTCATTATGTTAAATGAAATAAGCCAGGGCCAGTAAGACAAATATTGCACATTCTCAGTCATATGTGGGAGCTAAAAAAGTTGATTTCATAGAAGCAGAGAGTAGAATCATGGGTACCAGAGGTTGGGACAGGAAGGAGGTGGGGAATGAAAAGTGGTTGGTTAATGAGTACAAAAATACAGTTAGATAGAGGGAGTAAGATCCAGCGTTTGATAGTACAGAAGGGCAACTGCAGTTAACGATAATTTATTGTATAGTTCAAAATAGCTACAAGAGAGTCTGTATTTCTAAGAACCTCCCAGGTGATGCCAATGCCATTGGTTCGTGTATCATGCTTGGAATAGCAAGGTTTTAAGGGAAATAACACAAGGAAATGTGATAGAGAGTGGCAGGGACAGAAGGTGACTCTTTAGATAAGGTGCTCTTGGAAAGCTTCTCTAAGCAGGTGACTTTTGAGTTGAGACCTGAATGACAAGAAAAAGTCATTAAAAACTCTACACGAAAGATGTTCCAGGTAGAGGGGAAAGCAAGCGCAAAAGTCCTGAGGTGAGAATAAGTTCTGGCATTTTTTTAGAAATAGAAAGAAGACCATTGTGGCCTTCTTAAATTGCTCAAGTGTTTCTTCCGTGTTTCAGGCATTTAATTTGTGAATAGAGCGCTGTATTTGGTGTCATAAAACCAAGGTTTGGTCTCCATCCCATTAGTTCTGTGGTCTCTGTCTAATCAAAACCTATCTCAGTCTCAGTTTCCTCATAAACTTTGGATTAGTAATAAGTAATACCTATTCTCTAGGGTTGATATGTGGATTAAATAAGATAAGGTATGAGAAAGCATATCGTGAATTACAAAATACTATATCCATTTAGGTATAATTATTGCTTATATAAAGTGCTATCGTGTGATCTGTAGCTGTAGCAGCTGCTTATAGCAGCTTTTATTGTGCGTACTTCTCTCTCTTTAATGTATGTCAGAAATTTATGTGTCAAGTTGCTGCAGGCCAAGTTGGCCTGTCTGTTGATGCTGTTCCCCAGCAGTGTGCAACTCTTACTATGCTTTATGTTCTATTTCTGGGAGCCCTGGAAATTTTCCTTTGGCTTATTTGGCAAATAAATGTTTGCTTCACTTCAGCTCATCAATAGAGTAGCTATTTGGGTATTTCAATGTTACTCACATTTTTTCTTTTCTTCTTTTTTTTCTTTTTTTTAGAGATGGGGTTTCACTCTTTTGCCCAGGCTGCAGTGCAGGGACACGATCATAGCTCACTGCAGCCTGGAACTCCTGGGCTCAAGTGATCCTTCTGCCTCAGCCTCCTGAGTAGCTGGGACTACAGGCAAGTGCCACCACACCTGGCTAATTTTTTAAAATTCTTTGTAGAGATGGGGACTACTTTGTACTACTTTGATAAAAAATATATTGACTTTGGGGACTACTAAGTACTACTTTGATAAAAAATATATTGACTCCATTCAAAGACCTCACAACTACTATTCCATATCAATAATGCCTGTTGGTGATTCTAGTAAAACTTCTCAAGAATTTTGAGAAATCATCTGTTGGGTCAGGTGTAGGTGTTTCAGAATTCCGAGGTCTTTTCTGATTTAACATCTTATGATTCTATATGGCCTCTAGAGACTTTCATTAAATCTTATGTTTAAGCGTAGGCAACATCTCCTAGTGGATAAAGCAGTAGAATAGGAGCCAGAATACCACAGCTCTAGTTCTGGTTCTGGTCTTCTTTATCTGCTATGAACAGCTAAAACCTATAGAAAACTGTTACTACGATTCAGAAAGCTATTATTAAGATTCAGCAAGACAATGTGTTTCTGAAACTATAAAAATATAAGATATTGCATCACATTGTATCTATCTGACAATTGCTCACAAAACATGTATTGTATGGGTTCTTACATTTTTTAAAATTAGAGCATCATTTGACAATGCCTTACCTGGGTAGTAAGATTCAGTGGCCATATTCAGACCTAATAGAAATCACTGGTAGGGTCTGGGGTCTCTCTAATGTAGACTGTTGCTGTCTAACACAAAACAGATGCTGAATAAATATTTATTGATGATGACATAGTCATTAATAAAAGAGGCCATTACTGATCTATTGTCAACAAGACAATAATAAGCTAGAAACATCCAATTAGTCACCAAGACCCATCAATTCTATCTCCTTAATATCCCTGGAATTGATTTACTGTCACTGCTACCGCCAAGCTCAAGCCTTTATTTTATGACTGAACTATTGTATTAACTTCATGACTTCAATCTGAACTCCCTCCAATCCAGCCTTCTCACTTAAGCCAGAGTGCCTTAATGGACATATAAATTTGATCATGTTACTCTCCTGATTAAAACCCTTCACTGGCTACAGGATAAAGCATTAACTTCATAGAATGAAATAGAAGGCCCTTCACCATCAGGGTTATGCTCACTCAGGCTCATCTACTACTTTGCCATACACTCCATTGTGAACTAAAATAAAATCCTAACCCCACCAGCTGACTGAATGGACTCCCTCTTGGTCAAGAGGACTCCAGAAATACCCTAAAGCTGAGTTGCTCACCATGAGAAGGGAGGTCAGACATACTTTGTCTTGCTCCCTCCCTTCTTGGAGATATCTTTTGTAACTCATTAACAGGCCTAAGGCTATATAAGACAAAGCTTAAATCATACCTACAGGTCATCAATTTACTTAACAGATCATGAGTCTGGGTATATGTCTGGTGGCTTGTCTCTGATTAACAGACTTCCTTATCTTAACTTAACACATTTCAAGCCTTTAGACAAAGTTTCCTTTCTTGAACCAATCACAAATTAAAGAATCTTTAAACCCACCTATAACCTGTAATCCTCTGCTTCGAGATATCCTGCTTTTTGTTCCAAACCAATGTATGCCTTTCCATGCATTAATTTATGACTTTATGTGTAATACCTATCTCCCTGAAATGTATAAAACCAAACTCTTTCTGTTGACACCATAGGCTCCTGAGCCTGAAAATATTTTCTTATGCCTTCTTGCTTTTAACATGTCATCTTCTTTACATTAAATTTTCATCAACCTTTTCAATAAATTCTATTTTTCTCTAAATAACTAGCTCAAGCATCCCCTTCCCTGGAAACCTGTGGTGTAATATGAATCTCAGAACAAAATAAAGCTAACTGCATGGGCTACGCATATCCTTTGTCTTTCTTCATCAGACTTACCAGTTCACAGTGCTTCTTCATAAGATGTTCATAATTATTCACCTGTCTTGTGTGAAAGGTTTGAGAATGCAGCAATGAATATAAAATTACGACTGCATTATTGTCTCTGGGGTTTCAGGTAACATTTACACTTGCAAATGCAGTTTTCCAGATAACTGTAAACATATTTTGACATTATTTTATTTTATTTTATGATAGTGTGACAAAAGAATATAAACCTGTCTTAAACATGAACTTCTCTATATACATTTCACTTTACCACCCCTTAGCCAATCTAGCGGTTTTTTAAATAAGTAAGAATGCTGCAGAAACCAAAGCGAAGAGCTAGAAAGAGAGAGGCAAATGAGCAGAGTAAAGACGTCTGTGGTGTATGTGTAACTGTCCCAGGAGCAACAGACCAAAGGAAAACTGCCCCCAGGTTTGCGCAAGAGAAAACAATCGGCAAAGTAAAAGCGCTTACAAGATAGAGAGGCAGTGAATCTCACAGATGAAGCCTCCTCCCAGGGGAAATTAATGTCTGTAGTTTAATCTACCCTAAGTGTTAGTGCACAGGTGAGTGGAGATAAGAATATGCGTAAGGAAAATGGAAAGAGTGGAGAGTAGCAATGAGTAGGAAGCGGTAAGAAAGTGGAATGATGGACAAGATAGGGGTGCCAGATTTAGCAGATGCAATATTTGGAACATACTTATACTAAAAAATGATTCGTTGTTTATCTGAAATTCAAATTTAACTGGGCATCTTGTATTTTATCTGGCAACCCTAGGAAAAGAGAGAAAGACAACGTTACTCCAATATTCCTGGCTGTGTAAGAAAAACAATCAAAGCCTGGCCCTAGAAGAAAACAGGAGTCTACGCCGAAACGTTCGAATCTTCAAATACAAGCTATTTCCGGTCTCGGGCCCTGGAAAAACGAGGGGGAGGGGAGAGAAGATTAAGGTAGCCGAGTTCGGTCCGCCAACGTCCCACAATCCTCTTCTCTCGGTTCCTCTTTCCTCGCTCAAGATGGCGCTGCTTGCGATACATTCTTGCCGTTGGGCAGCCGCGGAGGCTGCTTTCGAAAAGCGCCGGCACTCCGCGATTCTGGTCAGGCCTCTAGTTTCTGTCCGCCGCTCAGATCCTCAATGGAGGTTACATCAGCTCGGCGCCTCGGGAACCGCTCGAATCTACCAGGTGAAATGTCGTTCACATGGAAAAGTAGGGGGAAGGACAAGGGGACCTATAGGGAAAAGATTGCCCTCGTGACCTCGGGTCAGCGAGAGCACCAAAAAGAAAGATTGTCAGGGCTAACTCCGAGCAGCAGTAAATGAGGGAACTTGGGGTTAGTGAGTTGAGGAGGGGGCGAATAAAAACCTTTGGGAACAGCTAAGGGGAACGGGGCGGGAGGTTCCGGGCAGAGGGCACTTGGAGTCTCTCGTAGGATTTACAGTTTTTCTCTGTCGTTAACATGTGGGGTAGACACCATTGCCAGCCTGCTTACCTTTTTAAATGCAGGGAAAACTGGGCTACTTTTCTGAGTTAGTAATGGAATTTGGGACAGTTTGCCTATGGTTCGGATTTTACTCAGTCGGAATTAGCAATTTGGAGGGCACTGTAAGATGACAGAAAACTATCTATAAACAAGTGGCATGAATTAACTCCCTTGCTGACGGGCGTGCTCTTTGATAGGCCAAAACCGTAATTATCTTTCCAAAACATAGACTGCCCTAAATTCATATATAAACATGATTGTCCTTTCATCTGAAATTACAGTGGTGTTCTGTGTGCACAGGTCACATTGGAAGCCATAGGGCTCCTTATCTTGTGAATGTATTTGTGGTTATAGTACTTCTTGATATTTGAGTCCATTATTACCTCTCACTCAAAAACAGTTTTTAAAATAATTATCTGTACTTGCTATACTTCAGTATATATTTTTATTTCCTATATATTGACAAAAAAGTTTCATTGCCACCACTTTTTCTTCAGTATTGTTTTAAAGTATTGTCAGCCTTGTGATGAGAAATAACCTCTTAAATTTTGATTCTTTGTCAACAAATTTTTAACATCTTCTTTGCACTTAGCACCGTGCTAGATAATGGGGTACCAAGAGAAACAGTTATGCCTTCAAGAATTGTACGGTTTAAAGAGAGTGGATCCGTGCATTATGAGAATAACTGAATAACAGAATAGTAGGTTAAATATCAAATGAATGGTATGAATAAAGGCTATAGGTATCCGGAGGAAATAGGGTTAATTAAAGACCAGATTATAAAAAGGATCTCATGCTGGTGATAGAACTGGGGAGAACATTCCCAGCAGGGAGAATAGGGAATGGCACTAAGTGTGTTGAAGGCTGATGGAATTAGATTCATCATTCATTTAATAATTATTGAACACCTTTACAGAAGTGAATAAAACCATATAATCCCCTTAAAGAACTAAAATCTAGTAGAGGAAAATAGATAAGTTAGCACACAATTAAAATACAGTAGAACTGTGCAATGATGGGGAAGGTACAAGGTACTGAGAAAGCATGCATGAGGGACATTAAATCTAATCTTAAGGTGGGGAAGATTGCCTTGAGTAACTGATATCTAAGCCAAGACCTGGAAAATTAGAAGTTAGTTAAAGAGGGAAACATGTGCAAAGGCCCACAGGTAAGAGAGAGCATGGACCTTTTGTACATCTGCATATAGTTTAGACTGAAGTAAGTTAAAGACAGGAAGTAGCAGAAGATTAGCTTAGAGAAGCAGATCTAGATTGTTTTATTAAGGTTTTTAAAGAATTTTATAGTTGAAAGTTTGTTAATATGTGATCTCTTTATTCTGCAGTCTCCAATAATGCAGACGAAGTTAAGATAAAATTTGTAGGACTTTTTCAGGCTGAAAGATTGATGGAGAAGGGGGGAAGAAGTCATTAGGAATTTCAGAGGAAGCAATGGCTTTCTCTCTTTGCATGGACATTGTGCCCCACAGCTATTCCCCAGACTCCATTTCTGAAGTGTTAAAAACAAGGGAAAGATGTTACCTTTGTTTACTACTTCTTAAAGGCTTGGAACTCTTGCCATCTTTTTGTAAAATATGAATTTAACAGGGAGATGAAGGGATGATTATAAAGCTTTCAAAGTAGAAACCGATGTAACCTGAGGTACCTGCAAATTAATTAGTGACTTGTGATTGAGATTACAAAATAAATATTGAATGCATACTTTAAAGGCAGTCATTAGTACAGAGCATAATATTTTAGAACTGAAAGGAACCTTAGGGAAGTGTTATGAAAGCATGTTAGTGGCTTAGATTAACCCTTTTTTAGATGAAATTCAGAATAGAAAAGAAAATATCAGTGCATTTTACACATTAAGGGATGTATTGTATGAACTTTTGTTTTATGTATATATACACACTCCAACATGTATTTGATTATTGGGATTCATTGTAAAATGTATTTTTCACCGAGGATCATGCCCTACAGCTGTGCTCTGCAATATAGTAGCCACTAGCTTCATGCGGCTATTTAAATTAAATTAAATTGTAATTCCTCAGTTGCGTTAGCCGCATTTTCAGGGCTCAGTAGCCACATGTGGCTAGTGGCTATTATACCATACAGCATAGATGTGGAACATTTCTTCCATCATTGCAGAAAGTTCTACTGGATAGTGTTGCTTTAGAGAATATCATATCCAGCACTTCTAATTTTGTAGATGAGAAAACTAAGTCCCAGTATGGATAAATGACATCCTTCAAGGCCATTCATTCATTTATTGCCTTCTGTATGTTGGGTACTTATATAAGAGTAAATAAGACCCTGACAGACACTAGGCACACGATAAATGTTCATCAAATTCTAAAGATACTTACCTAATAATTAATAAAGGGAAATACCATAAACAAAAATTATTCTTAAAATTGGAAGATTTCATATGATAAGGTTTAAATTATATGATTTATTATACTATTGCCTCTCTACTACATTAGTTAATATTAAAAGGATTTATGAACACTGAATGATAGAATTT
>RJWJ010029345.1:0-20707 GCA_004363605.1 Indri indri
GTACCTCTGTATATTTCTGATAGACTTCTCCTTATAGCATAAGGGCCACTATTCATTTTTATTGTTCTTAAAATAAGTGAATAGGTTGAGCTTAATTTTATTGACACTCCTTTTTAAAACAATTCAGACTGATTTCAGAAGAGATGTCTTTTGCATCAGAGAGGACTAAACTATGCAAAGTGGCATCCTTTGAGGAATGCTCATTACCAGAGTGGCAACAAGGAATTTTGCTCAAGCAGTTCCTATAGTGATTGCAAACTGGCTCACTTCCCAGCTCTTAACAATTTCAACATGGGTTTTTCTTGATTGACCATCAGTCTTCAGCATCTTCTGAACACATGCATTGCACACACACAAACACACACACACAACACACACATAAACACACTTGGCCAGACATAAGATAAACAAACAAAAGACTCTTATTAAACTCGAGGAACAGCTTACACAGACCAATTTAATCTTTTTTGCATAAATAGGATCTCTATTCTGTTATGCTGTTTTTGAATGTAGAAAGCCTATAAATGCTGACTTTTAATTTTCAGAAAGCATAGTCAACTGTAGAATGATTTTTAGTGGTTCAAAAAGTCAGGGTCTATGACTAGCACTTCCCTAATCAATTATGGTCTGAAACACATTGCCAGGCTAATCATTCTGAAACTACTTTTTGGCTGACTCTTCCAGGTTCAAGAGTTATTGAATCATTTATTCATTAATTATATCATCTGCTTTGGGGACATTTGCCATGTGCCAGGATCTAAACTAAGCAAAGTGTAAGAAACCTTCCTGCAGATACCCCCCTGCCCAATCTGCCTTCTGTACCACTCCTTTGTGCCATAGCCATGGTCACCCTTTAATGACACAAATTTGGCCATATTACCTCCCTGCTTAAAACCTTTTAATGAAGTCCCATTACAGTTTTCATAAATTCCAAAGTCCTTATCCTAGCTCACAGAGTCTTGTGTGATGTGGCCCCTGCCACCCTCTCCAACCTCATTTCGTTCTCTTTCTTCCCTTGCCCACTGAGTTCCAGCCACATTGGCTGCCTTGCTGTGTATAGATGAGCCAGGATCTTTCTCATTTGAGGCTTTGCACTGTGAGCTTTTGCTGTTCCCTGTGGCTGGGACACTCTATTCCCTAATTCGTTCCAGTGTCAGTTCCTTATCCTTCTTTATATCTTATCTTAAGTGACATTCAAATGTCACACCTCAGAGAGTTTTTCCCCAACCACACTACGAAAATAGGCCTTCCCCGTTAACTCTCTTCTGTTAGCCTGTTTTCCTTCTAGCACGTTCACAGTTCCAAGTGTATATTTATATGCTTGCTTTATTATTGTCTGTCTTTCCCACTAGAGGATGATGTCAGGAGGGAATTTAAGACAATGCCAAATTCATGGGATTGAAGTTTCCATCCTATTGAGGAGCAGGTATAGTAGGAATGAAGGTTTGAGACTGGCAGAAAGATGGAAGATTGCAGCCAGATTAGATTTGAAGATTTTAAGTGTACGGCAGTTCTTAGGACAATTTTGGGGGTAAGACTGTGGGTGTAAGAGGCCAAGGTCAACGAGAGGTGAAGCGAGGTTGCTAGATTTGTCTACCACGTGTTGGGATTCATTGGGAACTTGGTATTTAAACCTCAGTGCATGCCCTCAGGTGCCCCAGACTTGTCTGTTAAACAAAGTCCACAGGGTAAAACCCTCACAATATTTTTATTTTTCTAACTTCATTCCCCAATGATGTCATTTAGTAATTTCCTACCTCTGCCACATTCTTCTCCCTAAATCCTGTTTAGTCCTACCCTATGCCTTTCCTTTGTGATTGTCTAAATCCTATTCATCCTGTAAGCCTCAACTCCTGGAAGTAGTTTCTAATCACTTCCTTCTGTACCGCCCCCATTCGCTATTGACTTGTGTCATCCATTTCTCTCCTAAACCTGTGGAGTTGTGTGTGCCTCTTTTTGTCTGTGCTTGTGTTGTATTTTATCTTTTCTCCTGCACATGTTATTTTCTCAACTGGACTTAAGCATCTAGGGTACATAATAGTTACTCACATGTCTTTGTAATATCCTGTCTCAGTGAAGTGTGTTGGACAAGGAAGACATAGGAAAAACATTTGATGATGTAAAATTAAGTGAGAATTTTTTCTCATGTATAGCTGCTAAGTAAAAACCCGCCACATGGTATGAAATGGTCTGTGGTGCTAATACATAGCCAATTAAGAAATTAACCATTCGACTACATTGCATGTAAAATGATTGTGTTACCTGTTATTTCATAAAAAAAACTGATGGAGAGAGATGAGTTAAACCTCTAAATGGCATAATTAAGGTATTCAGGGCTAATTTTTTTTTTTGGTCTAAAATATCAGCAATATATTAATAGTTTCTAAATTTCTATGCCCAGTTTTCTATATCATTTTATCTTGTCATGTGAACATTCAGAATGATTAATGTATAATAAACATCATCATTTAACATGGCTGAGTAACAGTACTTTTTGTTCGTTTTAATTTTTGGATAATGAAAAATTATAGGTTTTTTAAAAATTAAATTATTTTCCAAGAGTACTGAGCACAAGATAACCTTTGTAGGTTAAAAAAAACCCTTAACTTCTTATGTCTTAATTATCAACGGTTATTACTGTATCCCGGATACATAGACATTAAGGGATAGTTCTGGTCAATAGAATTCAGGACTAGCAGAGGGTTTGTTGTAATAGGTAATCTGGAGAGTAGCCAGGTAAGTGGAATTTGGGATTTTCTGCTGTTGCCAGAAACATGGCAACACAGAGAAATGGCAAATGGCAAGACACAGATAACTAAAGTAACCATATCTTAGTTCTTTTATGCTGTTATCACAGAATACCACAGACTGGGGAATTTATAATGAACAGAAATTTATTTGGCTCATAGCTCTGGAGACTGGGAAGCCCAAGAGCATGGTGCTGACATCCAGTGAGAGTTTTCCTGCCTCATCCTCCCGTGGCAGAAGGCAAAAGTGCAAGAGAGTTCAAGAGTAAGAGAACAAGAGGGTGTGAAACTTGCTTTAACAACTTACTCTTGTGGTAACTAACCTACTCCTGTGATAACAGCATTAATGCATATATGCCCTCATGGCCTAATCACCTCTTAGTGGTCCCACTTCTTAATAGCATCACAATGGCAAATAAATTTCAACATGAGTTTTGGAGAGGATATTCAAACCATAGAAAACTATAACCATTTGGATTTCCTATTATTTTTTAAAACTTATTCATTTAGCAGGTGTTTGTTCAGGGCCTATTCTGTTGGGTTAGGGGCCAGAGATAATTACAAAGGGACAAGGAATAAGACAAGCACAGTCATCTGCCCTTGTGATGCTTACGTTATCTTCATTATGCCATTGAGCCTGCCATTCTTTGTTACTTAGCTCCCCTGCATTTTGCCTATTACTGTAGTATGCCCAGTAAGTCTTTTTCTGACTGATAATATCATGGATATAAGTTGGTAGCAGTTTTGTGTATATTTTTATAGTTTTAGATGTTTGTACATGTGACTTGTGTCCTAGAAAAACACAGAAAATGGTTCAAGATATGAAGAGACTACCCTGATTTCTCAGTTCTTTAAAGATAGAGCTATTTGTGGAAAAAATATAACTATTTGAACATGTGACTTGTTAACTCTATTCCTTTTCTATTTCCTTTATTTCCCTTCCCTTTCTACCTCAAATCCCAGGCTCTTGGGATTTTAACTAGATTGCCTCTTCTCAAAGTCATCTTCAAAATGAGTAACTTTGGGTACCAAACTATTCCTCAACTTACCTACATACTCATACTTGCACTATCTCTTTGGCTTTTCTGTGTGGTACAATTATTTTTTCTAGATCTCAAAAAATGACATTGGCATTGTAATGGAGATTGCATTGAATTTATAAATCACTCAGGGTAGTATAGACATTTTAAAAACATTGATTCTGCTGATCCATGAGCATGATACGTTTTTCCATTTGTTTACATCTCTGCGATTTCCTTCCTCAGTGTTTCATAGTTTTCCCTGTAGAAGTCTTTGACCTCCTTGGTTAAATATATTCCTGGGTATTTTATTTTCACTGTTGCTACTGTGAAAGTATTGAGTCTTTGATTTGATTCTCAGCTTGACTAGTTGTTGGTATATAGGAATGCAACTGATTTGTGTCCATTGATTTTGTAACCTGAGACTTTGGTAAATTTATTTATCAATTCCAGGAAACTCTTGGCAGAATCTTTGGGGTTCTCTAGATACAAGATCATATCATCAACAAAGAGCGATACATTAACTTCATCTTTATCCATTTGGAGACCCTTGATCTTTCTCTTGCCTGATTGCTTTGGCTAGGACTTCCAGCACTGTATTGAATAGAACTAGTGACAGCAGGCAACCTTGGTGCCAGTTCTAAATGGGAATACTTTCAATTTTTCCCCACTCAGTGTGATGCTGACTGTGGGTTTGTCATATATGGCTTTTATAATTTTGAGGTATATTCCATCTATGCCTATTTTGTTAAGAATTCTTATCATAAAAGGATGCTGAATTTTGTCAAATGCTTTTTCTGCCTCTATTGAGAGGATCATATGGTCTTTGTTTTTGCTTCTATTTATGTGGTGAATCACATTTATAGATTTTTGTATGTTGAACCATCCTTGTATCTCTGAGATGAAGCCCACTTGGTCATGGTGGATTATTTTTTTGATGTGCTGTTGAATTTGGTTTACTAGGATTTTATTGATAATTTTTTCATCTATATTTATAAGGGATATTGGTCTGTAGTTTTCTTTTTGTCTCGTGTCCTTTCCTATCTTTGGTATCAAGGTGGTATTGGCCTCATAGAATGAGTTGGGGAGGATTCCTTCCTTCTCAATGTTATGAAATAATTTCTGCAGTATAGGTACCAGTTCTTCTTTGTAGGTCTGATAAAATTCAGCTGTGAAACCATCTGGTCCAGGACTGTTTTTTAGTTGGGAGATTTTTTATTGCTTCTTCAATGTCATTACTTGATACTGGTCTGTTTGGGAATTCTATTTCTTCCTGATTAAGTCTGGGGAGATTGTGTGTTTCCAAGAATTTGTCCAGTTCCTGAACATTTTCAAATTTACGTGCATAGAGATTTTTATAGTATTCAGAGATGGTATTTTAATACATCCATGGCATCAGTTGTAATATCTCCTTTTTCATATCTGATTGAACTTATTAGGGTCCTTTCTTTTCTGTTTCTGGTTAATCTAGCAAGAGGCATATTGATTTTGTTTATCTTGTCGAAGAACCAACTTTTTGTTTCATTAATCTTCTATATAAATCTTTTGTTACTGATTTCATTTAATTCTGCTCTGATCTAAGTTATTTCTTTTATGTTGGGTTGAGAGTAGTTTGTTCTTCCTTTTCTAATTCCTTGAGATGATTTATTAGTTTGTTGAATTGTGATCTTTCTGTGTTTTGGATGTAGGCATTTAAGGCTATGAATTTCCCTCTTAAGACTTTTGCTGAATCACACAGATTATGATAACTTGTCTCCCCTTTATTACTTAGTTCGAAGAATCTTTTGATTTACATCTTAATTTCATCCCTGATCCAATAATCGTTCAGCAGTAGGTTGTTCAATTTCCATGATTTTGTGTAGAGTTGAGTGTTTCTGTTGGAATTGATTTCTAATTTTATTCCACTGTGATCTGAGAAGATACCTGGCATAATTTCTGCTTTTTTAATTTGTTGAGACATGTTTTGTGCCAAATGATGTGATCAATCTTAGAGAATGTTCCATGAGCTGATGAGAAGAATGTATATCAATAATCTGGGGGTAGAATGTTCTGTAAATATCTTTTAGGACCATTTGTTCTAGAGTCCCGTTTAATTCCTTTGTTTCTTTGTTTACTTTCTGCTTGGACAATCTGTCTTGTTCTGTCAGTGGGGTGTTGAAGTCCCGGGCTACTACGATGCTGCTGTGAATCATTTGTTTAGATTAAGGAGGGTTTGCTTTATGAATCTGGGCACACCTGTGTTAGGTACACGAATATTTAGGATTGTTATTTCTTCTTGTTAAATCGTTCCCTTCACCATTATATATAATGGCATCTTTTTCTTTTGTTAATTTGAAGTCTTTGTTATGTGATATGAGAATGGCTATACCTGTTTCTTTTGATTTCCATTTGCATAGAATATTGTTTTTCATCCCTTCAACTTGAATCTGAATAAGTCCTTGTGGATTAGATGTGTTTTCTGGAGACAGCAGATACTTGGCTTGTATTATTTTGTCCATTCAGCCATCCTATGTCTCTTGAGTGGGGAGTTCAAGCCATTCACATTTATTGAAAGAATTGATGAGTGGGGTGGATTTCTGTTCACACTGCTGAGTAGAACTTTATTGCTTTGTTTTACCTGTTGAGCCATTGTGATATTTGCACTCTGACCTTTAGCTTTTGGGTGATTTTACACTGGTGGGTGTCTATTGTGCTGATCCATGTATAATGCAGTTCTGAGTACTTAATGTAGGGCCAGTCTGGTCTTGACAAATGCCCTCAGTGTTTGCTTGTCTGAGATAGTCTTTATTTCTCCCTCATATAAGAAACTTAGTTTTTGCAGGATACAAAATTCTAGGCTGGACTTAATCTGTTTGAGAAGTCTGAGAATGGGGCCCCAATCCCTTTTGGCTTGTAAAGTTTCAGTTGAGAAGTCTGCAGTTAGTCTGCTGGGTTTTCCTTTGTAAGTTACCTGATGCTTTCACCTTACTATTCACAGGAGTGCCTTTTTTGTGTTTACTTTGGCCAGTCTGATGACGATGTGTCATTGTGATTGCCTCTTCACAATAAATCTCCCAGGGGTCCTTTGAGCTTCTTATACCTGAATATCTAGATTTCTAGTAAGGCCAATGAAATATTCCTCAATTATTCCCTCCAATAGGTTTTTCAACCCTTGTGTGTTTTCTTCTTCACCCCCAGGGATGCCTATGACTCTTGTTAGGCTTCTTTACACAATCCCATATTTTTTGTAGGCTTTGTTCCTCTTATTTCTCAGTTCTTTCTCTTTAGCTGACTACTTAAACTCAGGTGTTGCCTTCAAGCTCTGAGATTCTTATCTGCCTAATCTAGCCTATTCTTAAGGCTTTCCACTGTGTTTTGTATTTCCTTGAATGAATTTTTCGTTTCCAAAAGTTGATTTTTTTCTTTAATAATTCAATTTCTTTAGTGAATTTTTCATTCATTTCCTGCATTGTTTTTGTGCTTTCTTTGTGTTAGGTTTCTATTTTGTCTTGTATTTCATTGAGCTTCTTTATAGTCCATGTTTGAAATTCTTCATCTATCATTTCAATCTTTTTTTCATTTGGTTGGTATCCATTGGTAAGGAGTTATTGTTTTCTTTTGGGGGTGTCATTTCACTCTGATTTTTCATATTTCTGGAGTTTTTTTGCTGATTCCTTCTCATGTGTCCTCTCAGTCGAGACCTGGGGGTGGTAGGCCCAGCTTATGGGCCGGTCTCTGGGTCTTTGAAGATAGATCCCTGAGCATGCCAGGGAGTGGAGTGCTCATCCTGAGTTGCCTATGGGCTGTTCTAGCAGGTTGGATGAACCTCTCCAGTTATATCTGACCTGCTCTCTTCACCTCTTCCCAACAGTGTGTAGTGAGTTAGGTCCCCCAGCTTAATCTCCAAGATAGTGGGTGGTACTTGTGAGTGTGAATCAGCTGCTCCCTGTTTGCTTGAGTTGGAAGGCACTATGCTTAGCCATGGGATTGTTCTCCCTGTCATTGATTAAAGTTTCCATGGAAGAGCCAGCTGCTGAGATGGTCTTTTGTGCCCCAAGTAAACTCTGGTCCCCCAGGTGGGGCACATGAATGCCCCAAGTTTTAGGAGGGGTCCTGTAATCCCAGGTGGTTGCTTGTTCTCTGTTCCTTCTGAGGTGGGAGGAGGAGCAAGAGATATCATGGCTGGATGGCAAGAGCCTGAGAGGCTTTGCCTATTGAAAATTTTTGAAACATTAAGTCTGAAATCACAGCAGTGAACTAGGAAAATTAATATAACTGAGGGTTGGAACTGGGGAGTTTATTACAAAGTTATGGGCTTAAAAAGTGGTCACTGATATTGAGGAGCTTGTGTTCAGCCGTGTTATAGGTGTAGTGCTCCTCAAGAACAACGGCAAGCAACAGGTAAAGAGAGCTATAAGTCAGTGCTGGCAACCTTTGGTGCTGGAACAATGTCTTAAGAGTCCATCAGACCACACTAACAAAGTGAGTAGCTGCTTTGAGTAGGCAGTGGCAACTACAACTGCTGAGAAATCGCATAACCAAAGTCTGGGCTGAGCCCTTGGAAACAAAGGTTTCCCAACACCTCCTTACCATCGGTGAGAGGCAGTGAGAAAAGCAGCCTCCACTGGAGAGGGTTCTGAGAAAAAGATCAGTCACATCAGAGGATCCAAATTTCAGGTAAGTGGAGCAGGTGGGAATCAGAAGGCCCTATAGGGTGAGCAATGGAACATGTGTGCTTTAGGGCCAACAAAAAGGCTGAGAGGTAGGAAGGCCAGAGCTGAGTAAAGTAGACAGGGTTCAGATTAAGTGAAGGAAGTTAGTGGAAGAAATGGCAGGCCACATGATTCCACAAAGTATTCCTAAAACTCGTAATAAAGTCACAACCCTAAACCTGTCCCCGGGATGGTTGGCTTAGCTTCTGGTAAGTGTAGTTAAAACAATTCCACCTAGTTCCTTGCATAATAAAAGATCTTTATGTCTTTCTTCATATGCATACTGTATTAAGACTTTAACTGGCCCTAAAAACTGATAAAAAGGGATCATGAACCATAAATAATTCCAGTACATATACTAACTGTAAAAGAAGTGAAAGGCAACTAAGTACCCTTCTTTTTCATAGAGTGTTCCTTTTTAAAGAATTCAAAATTAAACTATTTCCAAAACTAATAGAAAAACAAAAAAAAACAAACAAAATCCACTAGTTTTAGGTTTCCCTGCTTTGCTGCAGCATGAAGTACATAGTTGGTCTGCCTCAAAAAAAAAAATTAATTCAGTTCATAATTTGCAAATCATTATACTTTCAACCAACTATTTTCTAATAAATATTAGCCATTAGCACTAAGGATACTTATTCAGCTTTCTTATGTATATTCAGAGAATATTCATTTCCATAAACCCTTCAGTAACTAAAAATCTATTTTCAAAAAAGACAAATTATGATGAAATATAGTAGCACAAAAGATTTATTTTAAATGGGCACTTACAATCTGTGGCTTTTCAGGGATAAATTCAGTATAGGTCTACATTTTATACCTTAAGCTTATATAAGTAAAATCAAATGTAAAGTATTATCATTAATTATAGTAATGTATATAGCAATAGTAATTCATGTGAATAGTCATCACTAAAACATTGATTCTCAATCATCAGTAAGATTCGTTAAAGTTTCCTAATTGTACTTATTGTGACACAAACACATATAAAATACTGTACACCTATATTTTAGAAAGATTTGACTGAATTTCAAGCATTGCAGTAAAAAGCTTTTTGATTAATTTGGGATATGCCAGATTTACTTCATCAGTACCGATTTTTCAAACACTCTTGACTAGTCAATGTGGTACTGCATTAGAAAATACTATTCCTTCATTGCTATGGGCTTTTGGAGGCTATATGTGTTTCTCAGCAGAGCACAAAACTGCAGAGCACAAAAGTCCATTTGCATATGCATGCTACTTTTCACAGGAGAAGACCCAAGAATGCTGTGTGAAATGCAATGGATTCTAAAGCTTTTCTGATTTTATAACTCTTTCAGATAGGTTCTGTGAGTGGTGAATTTTCTGGGCCCTTAAATATAGGAAAATGCCTCTATTTTGCCCTCCCACAGAAAGTTCACATACATGGGTATATCTTTTTTTTTTAAATTAAAAATATTTTAAACAGAAAACTGCAGAGTAGAATAAAATAAACATCAATGGAACCACCATCCCAGTTTGTCCTTTCTTAACATTGTTCCATATGTGCTTCAAATCTCTTGTGTATTAAGGAATTAAAATTATAGGTAGATTTGAGGACCCCTATATAAACCTACCAAGAAATTATAAAGATGTATAGGGCTTTATAAAAATAATTTTTAGACATATAAAGGGTTTTTTAGCTTTTTGTTATTGGTTTTTAATTTAACTGCACAGTGATCAAAAATGGTGTCTTTATGCATATATCAACATTTGGTGCTTATTGAATTGGCTTTATGCCGCAGTACTTGGTCCACCTTGTAAATATTGACCATATGATTGAAAATATGGTTTATTATCTAATTACTGAGTGCAGGGATCTATACATATCCATTAGATCAAGTTTGTTAATTGTTGTTACAATATTCTATCACCTTACCAATTTCTAACTTCTTGTTGTTTGATCCAGTGGTTTTCAAAGTCTGATCTCCAGAGCAGCATAAGAATCACCAGGGAAATTGTTGGAGATGCAAATCCTCAGGCCCTAACCCAGACCTACTGAATCAGAAACCCTAGGGTGGGGAGTGGGCCCAGAAACATGTTTTAACAAGTCCTCCAGGTGATTGTGATCTATGCTAAAGTGTGAAAACGCTGGCTTGATCTACCAATTACTGAGCAAAGCACAGTTATGGGTCGTATGTGATGGGAATACATTCTGAGAAACGTGTTAGGTGATTTTGCTGTTATGTGAACATCCTAGAGTGTACTTACACAAACCTAGATAGTATAGCCCACATACAATAGGCTGTATGTTATAGCCTATTGCTGCTAGGCCACAAACCTGTACTGCATGTTACTGTACTGGATACTGTAGGCAACTACAGCACTATATTACATATTTGTGTATCTAAACATACTCAACATAGAAAAGGTACCAGTAAAAATATGGTATAAAAGAGTAAAAATGGTACACCCTGAGAGGGCACTTACCATGAAGGGAGCTTGCAGGTCTGGAAGTTGTTCTGGGTGAATCAGTGAGTGAGTGGTGAGTGAATGTGAAGGTCTAGGACATTACTACACTAATATAGATTTTATAAACACTGTAAACTTAGGCTGCACTAAATTTATTAAACAATTTTTCCTTCTTCAGTAATAAATTAATCTTAGCTTACTGTAACTTTATAAACTTTTCAATTTTTTTAACTTTGACTCTTGTAACAACACTTGCTTAAAACACAAACACATTGTATAGCTATACAAAAATTTTTTTTATATCATTATTCTATAAGCTTTTTATTTTTAATTATTTGGTCTTTTTTAGACTTTTTTGTTAAAAACTAAGGCACAAACACACGTTATCCTAGGCCTACACAGGGTCAGGATCATCAATATCACCATCTTCTACCTCCATATCTTGTCCCACTGAAGGTTTTCAAGGGCAATAACACACATGGAGCTGTCATCTCCTATGATAACAATGCCTCCTTCTAGAATAACTCCTGAAAGACCTGCCTGAGGCTGTTTTATAGTTAACTTTTTTTAATAATAGAAGTACACTTTAAAATAAAAATAAAATATAATATAGTAAATACCTAAACCAGTAACATAATCATTTATTGTCATTATCAAGTATTAGATATTGTATATAATTGTGTGTGCTACTTTTATGTGACTGGGCAGCACAGTTATGCCAGGATCACCACAGACACATGAGTAATGCATTGCAGTACATCTTCAAAACTGCTGTGACATCATTAGGCGATAGGAATTATCTTTATCAGTTCCATTATAATCTTATGGGACCACCATGGTACATGCAGTCCATCTCTGGCCGAAATATTATGTGGTGCATGACTGTGTGTTAAAAACTCATCTATTCCCGTTGTGAATTTGTCAGTTTCTCCTTATAATTCTATTTGTTTTGTTTAGATATTTAAAGGCTATGTTATCTGGGTATATACAACATCTAAATTGTTATATTGTCCTGATGAATTGCTCCTTCAACATGTAATAAAATAATCCCTTTCTGTATACTAATTGTCCATCTTTGACCCATGTGGTCCTCAAAAACTAAGCCAAACTGACGTGTCCAGGATTGTGAACATACCAGCCATGAAAACAGCCTTTTCTTCCAACTCTTTTTCTGAGAGACTCCTTCAAGTATGCACTGGGCAGAGGGGTAGATAAGGGAAGGGGGTCCAGCAGGGAGGAAAGAATGACTGCCAACTCAAAATGTTCGGCAAGGGATCATCAAAAAGACATTGTCCAAAGGCGAAACGGAAATAGTCAGACAGATTGTCCCATCGAGCAGCTCACAGGAAGGGCCAGTCAGTGAAATAGAAGATGATACTGACTGAATTCTATATCCTCAAATTTCATATATTGAAGTCCTAACCTCCCAACCTCACAATGCGGCCGTATTTAAAGATAGGGCCTTTAAAGAGGCCATTAAGGTAAATATGTAGGCCCTAATCCAGTATGACTGGTGTCTATATAAAAAGAGATTATGCAACAGAAGCACAGAGGAAAGACCATGTGATGAGACAGACAGAAGGCGGCCAAAGAGGGAGGTCCTTGGAAGAAACCATCTCTGTTGACACCCTGATCTTGGACTTGTAGCCTCCAGAGTTATAAGAAAATAAACTTCTATTGTTTAAGCCACCAAGTCTGTGGTACTTTTTATGGCAGCCCTGGAAAACTAACATGGAAGGTAAGTGCAAGGTGGAAATTAGAGGCTCCAGACCAAAGGGGCAGCAGATGATGACAAAGGACAGGCTTTAGAGCCTGAAAAATGTCCTCTGAAGCCTGGAGAAGTTATAGATAGATGGTTTTCACAGAGTCTCTAAAGCAACAGAGTGAAAATTGTAAATTGCTACTCATTTTTATCCATTCAAGATATTTTTTTATTTAAAATATATTACTTTATTTTTTTTATTTCAGAATATTATGGGGGTACAAACACTTTGGTTACATATATTGCCAACACTTATGTGCACGTATGGAAGTAACAAAATATCTTAAATGAACATATTCAACAAATACTGAACACCCACTATGTGTCAAGTACTGTTCTATGAACTTGGCTTCAGTAAGCAAAAGCAGATAAACATTCCTGCCTTCAGTGGAGTTTCCACTTTGATGGGGAGTAACGGACAATGAATAGACCTAATAATAAATAAGTGTATCATATAGTATGTTAGAAAATGACAAATGTTTTAGGGAAAAGAGAGTAAGAGTTATGGGTGAAGGTTCTTTGCAACTTAAACACAGCTGATGGGCAGGCTTCATTGAAAAGATTATATTTGAACAAAGACTTGAAGGCAACGGATTATTAAGCCTCAATCTTTTTTTTTTTTATTTCAGCGTATTATGGGGGTACAGATGTTTAGGTTACGTATGTTGCCCTTCCCCCCTTTCCCCCCCAAGTCAGAGCTTCAAGCGTGTCCATCCTCTGGATAGCGGGCATCATGCTCATTATGTATGCATACACCTGTCCCCTCCTCCCCCCTCCCACCTGCCTGACACCCAATGAATGTTGCTACTGTATGTGCACATAAGTGTTGATCAGTTAATGCCGATTTGATGGTGAGCACATGTGGTGCTTGTTTTTCCATTCTTGTGATGCTTCACTTAGTAGAATGTGTTCCAGCTCTACCCAGGAGAATACAAGAGGTGCTATATCACCATTGTTTCTTAAAGCTGAATAGTATTCCATGGTATACATATACCACATTTTATTAATCCACTCATGTATTGATGGACACTTGGGTTGTTTCCACATCTTTGCAGTTGTGAACTGTGCTGCTATGAACATTCAAGTGCGGGTGTCTTTTTTATAGAGCGACTTTTGTTCTTTTGGGTAGATGCCCAGTAATGGGATTGCTGGATCAAACGGTAGTTCTACCTGTATCTCTTTAAGGTATCTCCATATTGCTTTCCACAGAGGTTGCACTAGTTTGAAGTCCCACCAGCAGTGTATGAGTGTTCCTATCTCTCCCAATCCATGCCATCACTTATTGTTTTGGGATGTTTTGATAAAGGCCATTCTCACTGGAGATAAGTGATATCTCATTGTGGTTTTGATTTGCATTTCCCTGATGATTAGAGGTGTTGAGCATTTTTTCATATGTTTCTTGGCCATTATTCTGTCTTCTTTTGAAAAGTTTCTGTTCATGTCCTTTGCCCACTTTTTGATGGGGTTGTTTGATTTTTTCTTGTTGATTTTCCTGAGTTCCAAATAGATTCTAGTTATCAGCCCTTTATCGGATGTGTAGCATGCGAAAATTTTCTCCCATTCTGTAGGTTGTCCGTTTGCTTTTATGACAGTTTCTTTGGCTGTGCAGAAGCTTTTTAATTTGATCCCATTTATATATTTTTGTTATTGCTGTGATTACCTTTGGGTTCTTCTTCGTAAATTCTTTGCCTAGGCCAATGTCTAGACAAGTATTTCCAACATTTTCCTCTAGAATTCTAATAGTTTCACATCTTAGGTTTAAGTCTGTTACCCACCATGAGTTGATTTTTGTGAGAGGTGAAAGGTGTGGATCCTGTTTCAGTCTTCTACAGGTAAGCCTCAATCTTGAGTGTACTACCGAACTAACCAATGTATAAGCACAATCTCATTTATCACCAAGATAGTAACAGTGAGAAAAATAAACTTATTTTACATATAAGGAATCTGAAGTTTAGAAAAGCTATGGAGTTATTGTGTGGAGGGGCTGGGATAACTGAGTGAACCAAGTATTCAGCCAGTAACCAAACTTAGCTTTAGACCTTTCTCAAGGGCAAGTGATGGAAGCATGGAAGAAAATAAATCATCATAGCAGAAATGCCACTGTTATACCAGAGGCAAGTGCAAGGAACTAGAGAGGAATGAAGGTATAGCAAACCTAGGACCTCTCTCTCAGAGGGAAGAGCTTTTAGAAAAGTGAAAGTTGCATGTGTTGTGTTTAAATAGGGCTTTTAGCACAACGTACATCCAGTAAATTAAAATATGAATTAAAATATTCCTAGGATAAATTTTCAAAAAGACTGCTATATAATAAAACAAAATAATTGTTCAAAAATAGTGGACCAATTAAATAAATTATGGTATATATACATGTTAAGTAGATATAAAATGTTTAAAATAATTTTAATAATACAGGAAAATAATGAGGGTATACTCTGAGCCACAAATATATAAATACAGTAAAGTACACTATTAACAGTTTAGCTTCAATTTAGTGTGAGTTGGTGGATAGGTACAGTATGCACATGTGTGTATGTCAGATACATAGACATAGGCAAAGGCTGGAAGAAGGAAAATAATTTTTATCCTTGTATAACAGGATAACAGATAATCACCTGCAAAAAAATAGTAGTTTAAGCGAGACGGAAGTTTATATTTCTTCTTCATTAAAAAAAAAAAGTCTGGAAGGTGGCAGCCTAGAACTGGAAGTCAAGGTTTCACAAAGCCATCAATGACATCATTCTAGTACACCGCTCTACCATCAGGGTCCAGTATGGCTGTGGAGCTTTAGTCTATACTGGTCACCATGATGGAGTATAAGGGGAAGAATAAAGGCACCCCCTTGCTGTTAAGCTGATTTTCCATAGAGACCACACAATACTTCTGGCTAGGACATAGCCCCCTGTAGCTCAGAAAGACGGTCTTTACTGTGGGTGCAGCATGTCAATCTAACTGCTGTTGTTGTTGCATTTCCTAATTAATGGAGAAAGGGAGAATTGATTAGGAAGACAACTAATAGTTGCTGCCACAAGACTCTTCTGTGTTAAATTTTCTACAATGCTGAGTAATATTTATAATTCTAAAAATTAGAAGTTTTCTATTGAAGATATGCAAAGTTGTTAAGTGATACAAAACAACATAAGTGGTCTGTAAAGAAAAAGCTTAAAGTTAAAAGAAAAAACTAAATGATTCAGAAGTTAACTAAATGTCTATTTGTCAGTAAATATTAAGGAGCTATACTATCTTAGTATGTTTAATGAATTTCCCACCTATAAGCACACTACCAAAATAACTATTCCTATATAGATTTATTAGATTATAAAACATACTTTTTAAAAGAGTTGCGAAATTACATTTTTTTCATTGAAGTTCAACATTTGTAAAATAGGAAAACTCTGAACAAAAGATAATGTGATCAGAATAAACATGGAATTCCAAAAATATGAGTAAGTAGAAGACAACATATCATTTTGATAGTATATGATTTAGAAAATATGTCACATTTTATATACCAGCATATTTTGCTAAGTTGATAAAAACTAATACAATTGAAAAAAAAAATCATCACCCATGCGGCCTTTGTAGGGTGATTTAGTTTACAGTACAGTGGAATTAATGTCTAAGAATGTGTTAATGACTGTAGAATAATCAGCCAAAACCTCAACCCAGCTGAGGAAAAAAAATACTTCAACAAACTCTGCATCTATTGTTGTTATATATTTGGTAATCAACAGAAATGTGTTAGGTACCCTACTAACTGCAGGCCGAATGTCTTCCTTAAAATTTATAATCTATAACAGGATATTGATGAATCTATTTAATAACAGCTCGGGAGGTTACCATACCGTATTAAATATAGGTATCTATTGTAAGATACAACTTGATTTCAAATAATAAATTGAGAAAAAATCATATAAAAATTAAGAGAATAAGCTACACATATAAGCATTATACCTAACAAAGTTTTGTATTTTTCAGCAGCTAAGTGGTGATAGTTCTTGATTGTATTTATTAATTCTTTATCAAACTAAAATGAATATTTATTGATGTGAGGCATTCTTCTAGGCACTGAGGATACAGGTATACACAAGACAAATCCCTGATTTATGGAGCTTACATTTTATTGTGGGAGAAAATTGATAAATAAATATAAAATGTAATTGCAGATGGTGATAAATGCTGCAAGGAAAAATAAAAATGGTAAGGAAAAAATAGAACATGAGGAGAAGGAGGGAGTATTTTTAATTTGGTCAGGGCAGGTCTCTCTGAAGAGCTGACATTTAGGCAGAGTTCTGACTGAAGGGAGGGAGGGCACCATGTGAATATCCAGGGGAAGGACACTCTAGGCAGACGGCTCAGTGAGTGCCAAAGCCCTGAAACATGCATGCTTGAACAGCAAGGTACAGGAATGGAAGGAGCAAAGAGGAAGTCACATGTGACAGAGAGGTAATAAGGGGCTAGATCATGCAGGGCCTCATTGGCCAGGGTAAGCGTGTTTGGTTTTACTCAGAGTGAGATGGAAAGCCACTGGGTAGTTTTATAGTAGAGCAGAGTCATAAAATGGCACACTTTAGGAGGATTGTTCTGATTGCTGCGAAGAAAAGAGACTAGACATCCAAAAACAGAAGCAGAGAGACCAGCTAGCTGGTAGACTGGCAGGGGAGAGTGGCAGTGGCAAGGATGAGGGGGGAGAGAGAGAGAGAGAAAGGGGCAGAGAGCATTTGAAGAAATAATGACTGCAGACTTTCCAAATTTGATGAAAAGCAGGAACATAAACGTGCCAGAAGCTCAAGGAACTCAGAGACCCATACCAAGACACATTATAATCAAACTTTCAAAAACTAAAGACAAAGAGGGAATCTTGAAGGTAGGAAGAGAGAAGCTACTCATCACATACAAGGGATACTGAATAAGATTATCAGCAGATTTCTCATTAGAAACTTTGGGGTCCAGAAGTCCAATATATTCAAAGTGCTAAAAGAAAAAAATTGTCAACTAAGAATCTTACACCAGCAAAACTATTTTTCAAAGTGGAGGGGAAAATTAAAACATTCCCAGATAAACAAATCCGAGAGTTTGTTACCACTAGATCTGCCCTACAAGAGATGCTCAAGGAAGTCTTGAAGGGTGGAATGAAAAGACAGTTCAAAATAACTTGAAGCCATGTGAAGAAGTAAAGATCTCGATGAAGGTAAATACACATGCAATGTTAAAAGCTAGTATTATTGCAACAACAGTGTGTAACTCCACTTTTTGTTTTTGACATGGTTTAAGAGACTAATACATTTTCTAAAAATTGGTCTAAAAGCTAGTATTGTACCTTTGGTTTGTAACTCTACATTTTGTTTTCTACATAATTTAAGAAACAAATCATTTAAAAGAATTGCTAGTTTATGTCTTGAGGCACACAGTGTATAAAGATGTAATTTCATGACATCAACAAGAGAAAGATGTGGGGACAGAACTGTTAAAGGAGCAAAGTTTTTGTGTGTTACTGAAGTTAAGCTGATGTAAATTCAAATTAGTGTTACAACTTTAGAATGTTAAATGTAACCCTCGTGGTAACCACAAAGAAAATAGCTACAGAATATCACAAGAGGGAATGAGAAATGAATTTAACTGTTTTGCTGCAAAAAATCAACCAAACACAAAGGAAGACTAATGCAGGAAATGAGAGAGGTAAATCTATAAGGCATATAGAAAACAAATAGCAAAAGGAACAAAGTAGTCCCTCCTTATTGGTAATTACTTTTTTTAAAAAAAAAGAAGTGTATTTTTTTTTATTTCAGCATATTATGGGAGTACAAATGTTTAGGTTACATATATTGCCTTTGCCCCACCACAGTCAGAGCTTCAAGTGTGTCCATCCCCCAGACGATACGAACTGCACCCATTAGGTGTGAATATACTCATCCCCTTCTCCCCCCTCCCACCTGCCTGACACTCAATGAATGTTGCTGCTATATGTGCACGTAAGTGTTGATCAGTTAATGCCGATTTGATGGTGAGTACATGTGGTGCTTGTTTTTCCATTCTTGTGATGCTTCACTTAGTACAATGGGCTCCAGCTCTATCCAGGATAATGTAAGAGGTGCTAGATCACCATTGTTTTTTGTGGCTGAGTAGAACTTCATGGTATACATATACCACATTTTATTAATCCCCTCATGGACTGATGGGCACTTGGGTTGTTTCCACATCTTTGCAATTGTGAATTGTGCTGCCATAAACATTGTAGTGCAGATGTCTTTTTTATAGAATGTTTTTTGTTCCTTCTTATAGATTCCCAGTAATGGGATTGCTGGATCAAATGGTAGTTCTACTTTTAGCTCTTCAAGGTATCTCCATAATACTTTCCACAGAGTTTGCACTAGTTTGCAGTCCCATCAGAAGTGTGTGAGTGTTCCTATCTCTCCACATCCACACCATTTATTGTTTTGGGACTTTTTGATAAAAGCCATTCTCACTGGAGTTAAGTGATATCTCATTGTGGTTTTGATTTGCATTTCCCTGATGATTAGAGGTGTTGAGCATTTTTTCATATGTTTGTTGGCCTTTGTCTTCTTTTGAAAAGTTTCTGTTCATGTCCTTTGCCCACTTTTTAAAGGGGTTGTTTGATTTTTTCTTGCTGATTTTCCTGAGTTTATATAGATTCTAGTTATAAGCCCTTTATCAGATGTATAGCGTGTGAATATTTTCTCCCATTCTGTAGGTTGTCTATTTGCTCTTGTGATAGTTTCCTTGGTTGTACAGAAGCTTTTTAATCTGATCGGTCCGATTTATTTATTTTTGTTGTTGCCGTGATTGCCTTTGGGATCTTCTTCATAAATTCTTTCCCTAGGCCAATGTCTACAAGAGTAATTACTTTGAATGTAAATAGATTAAACTCTCTAGTCAGAAATATAGAGACTGGCAGAATGGATAGAAACATATGATCCAACTATTTTCTCTCCGTAAGACTCCCTTTAGATCCAAAGGCACAAGTAGACTGAAAGTGAAAGGTTGGGAAAAGAGTACATGCAAATAGTAACCAAAAGAGAGCAGAGATGGCTACACTAATATTAGACAAAGTGGACTTTAAGTCAAAAAAAATTAAAAGAGACAAAGAAAGACATCACCTATTAATAAACAGTTCAATTCTGCAAGAAGATACAGCAATTATAAACATTTATGCACCTAATAACAGACCATCAAAATATACGAACCAATAACTGACAAAATTGAAGGGAGAGACAGACTTATTTCTTCAGTCCCATAATGCACTTCTCTGCACCCTATTTTATTTTAGCCCTGGGTTACAGAATGTGAGACTTGAACAATAGACTTAAAGGCCATCTTAATAATAGGTTTAATTTATAAACTAGAAAACCAAGGCCTACAAACTAAAGGTACTTATCAAAAGTTACATTTCTAGACAGTGGCAGATACGGAATTGTGCATGGAACATCTAGATTCCTGTACTGGAGCTCTTTCCATTATATTCCATTGCCTTCACTGGTGATGAAGTTTAAGATACAAAACTACATTTATGAAAGGAACACCTTTGATAATAGAGGTATAATATCATAAACTGTATACAAATCCATCATAATGGAATCATTCTATTCCTTCAGCGTTGGCTTCACTAAAACGTGTGCATCTGGGTGAAGGGTGGCACCATATAAAGAATTCAGCTTCCAATACCTCACATCACAGAGGGAATAAAGGCCATTTGGAAAATACTAGGAAACCAAAAAGTAGCTGTCAGCCTATACTACACAATCAAAGGCAAACCCTTTTGCTAAGTCTGCACGGAGTTTTTCACATGAGACAAGCAGATCATTCTAGATTCCAAATATAGCAACCCAGCCATTCCCCAGCCCCCTCAAAAAAAGAAAAAAAATTAATGCAGTCAATAGTTGAAATACCTGAATAACTGGTTATACAACTACAACCAAAGATCTGTCAGGGTCCCTGAGTAGGAGAACAAAGGTACTAAAAATACAGATTTCTCATTAGGTGTTTTTTATAAGGAATAAAAGTAAACAATCAGCGAAAGTGTCCCCATGGAGAAGGAAA
>RJWJ010029346.1:0-20661 GCA_004363605.1 Indri indri
AAAAAAAAAAAGAAAAAAATAGAAAATTCAAGAAAGATAATATTACAGAAGGGAGAAATTAATAAATATAAAAACAGGAAATAATTGAGCCAGAAAAAAAGAGTTGAAATAATAAATATACCAATCAGTTAAAAATTGGCTGTTATAAAAATATCAAGACTATAGAAAAACCAAAACTAAGTAAGAAATGACAAGTGGGAAGAAACTGTTAAAAAGAGAGTAAATAAAAATTAATAAGATCATGATGACATCAGGGAAGATGCCAGAGTAGAAAACACCGGGAATCCATCTCCCCACCTAGACATTTGTACTGGCAGAGTCGGTCTGATACAACTACTTTGGAACTCTGGAATCTGTTACATGGTTTGCAATTTCCAAGGGAAGGGTTGGATTATAGATTGTGGGTAGTTTCGGTCCATTTAGCTCTTAGCATGGGAACAGCTACTCTTACCCCACCCCTGTGGCAGGGAGCTACCCACGTATTCCTGCAGCAGCTCGAAGTTGGCTCGCAGCAGCTAGGGCGGGCAACGAGCACCTCGTATCTGGGATCTGTGTTCTGCTCCCTACTCGCTGCTTCCGGTGGTGGAGATGCAGACACAGAAGGAAGCCACCCTTGTTGCAACCCCCATTGCGATTTTTACAACCCACTCTAGCAGAAGTGACTTCCAGAAGATTTAAAAAGCCAGTGACTGTTTTTATTCTTCTTCATTTTTCCTTTTTCCCCCTATTAGGAGCCAGATATTTAAGGACTAAGACATCCAAAAGCAACCGCATACACAGAGGAATTTAGAAAGTCCCCGTGCATGTCCAGGGAATGGCGCAGGCTAAGAGAAGACCTTAAATTTACATCCCACACTAATTCCCAGCACGGAGACACCACATAACCACGAAAAAATAAAATAAGCAAACTCTGGGGAAGGGGAGAATCTGATTTCCACATTATAAGATTCAAAAGTCCAATTTTCAACTACAACAACAACAAAATCACAAGACATACAAAGAAACAGTAAAGTATGACCTATTCAAAGGAAAAAAATGTCAATAGAAAGACCAGACAGCAAACTTACTACACCACGAATTTAAAGCAACTGTCTTAAAGATGCTCAAAGAGCTAAAGAGAGATGTGGACAAAGTTAAGAAAATGATGTATGAACAAAAGGGAATTTTCAAGAAAGAGGCGGAAAACATAAAAACAAAACAAAAACAAAAATGAGGGATAAATTAAGATAAACAAAAGCTGAGGGAATTCCTTACTAGTAGATCTGCCCTGCAAGAAATGCTAATGGGAATCCTTTGGGTTGAAATGGAAAGACTAGACAGTACCTTGAAGCCACATGAAGAAATAACCATCTCCGGTAAAGGTAGACAGTACAGTCGTAAAAGCTGTCATTACCGTAACTTTGATTTATAACTGCACTTTTTGTTTTGTGCATGATTTAAGAAACAAATGCGTTAAAAAAATTCAACTTCACAAGCAACTCTGATGTTTTTCTCTTTGTTTTGCCAGTTTTCTCCACACTGTGGGAATGACAGACAGTGTTCTGTTGAACGACTCTGGAAGAATGTGGAGCATAGCAATCTTTTTCTAGAACCCCTTTGAGGGTGCATTGCCTTAGGATGCTAAAGCAAGATGTGGAAGCAAATCTTTGCTGATACTAAGTGACCATCTGGGTGGGGGCACAGGAAAAATAGTCTAGGTGAAAGAGAGACCATGATCATAGAGAAAGGCATTATCAGGAAAAGTGGCCAGAAAGAATTGGTCAGTTCACAAAGACCAAAGGTGAATGAGAATGAGAAATGGCTACACCTATGCCTATGCCTATGTTTTTAACTATTGACAATATTTTATTATATATCAACAGAAAGTTACATAAGGACCATTAAAAATACTCCTCTGAATGTGACATGCCTTATTGTTTCACAAATGTCCTAAGTTGAACTATCCAAAAATTTAATGCAAGTCAGTCCAAAGGATAATAATAGACTCTTGCGGAGTAGGGTACATGCTTGGGTGATGCAGCATAGGACTGCCACTGAGACAGAAGAGATAAAAAGCAAAGAAAAACATGTTTCTACCTAGTTTTGAAAACAGATTATGTACCCAGAGCCCAGTTCTTTTTCCTCTGAGCTACCAGTCTCTCTCTTGTATACATTTCTTATATTCAATAATTTTATTATACATTGATAGGTATGCATGTAGATTTACACATATTTATATAGTCACACCAAATAGGCTTTAAATGATGATTTACTGAAAGCTTTAAACTCTGTTTTTTTGTTTTGTTTGAGACAGGGTCTCTCGCTTTGTCACCTGGGGCTAGAGTGCAGTGTCCTTATCATAGCTCACTTCAACCTCAAATTCCTGGGCTCAAGCAATCTTCCTGCCCTCAAGCCATCTTCCTGCCTCAGCCTCCAGGGTAGCTGGGACTACAGGCACTCACCGCCACACCCACCTCATTTTTTATTATTTTTTCTGCTAGAGATGGGGGTCTTGCTATGTTATTCAAGCTGGTCTCCAACTCCTGGGGTCAAGCAATCCTCCCGCCTCAGCCTCCCAAAGTGCTAGGATTATAGGCATGAGCCAAAGCGCTAGGCCTAAACTCTGTTTCTAAAACCAAATTAATCTAATCAATCTCATCCTGGTGCATTGACCTGCAGTGGCGGCATCACTTCAGGGCTTGTTGGGTTCAAATTCTCTGGTCCCACTCCAGACCCACTGAATCAGAATCTTAGAGGTGGGTCCCAGAAATCTGTATTTTAATAAACTCTCCAGATAATTCTTACGAACGCTAAAGCGAATGCAAAGATGCACTATTGGGGGCAATGATTTTAAGACGTGGATTGGCTTTACCATCTTAATTTTGAACATTGTTAAGAACAAATACATAGTTGGGGGAGAATACATAGATTAAAATTCATTTGAAGATCGTATGGCAACTATGAATTTTATCTTCTTCCCCTCCCTGAATTTTAATTTCCTTAAAGACTTCTAGGTAAACGACGATTACTAATTACCTCAATGTTGTATTAGTCCAAGGTCCTAAAGTCAGTTACTGATTTTAGGTAACACGATTAAATTGTCATTAAAGGATAATATAGGCCTTTTTTTTGTCTCGACAGGGGATCTGTTAATCCTCTGTGGCGAGTGTATCTTGCTCTCATTCTGTAAACCTATTATTGTGCTCTTGCTCTGTAATCCTGTCTTGCTCCCCTTCAGTAAATTTCAACTCCTCCTTGCCTAAAATAAGAAAAAATAAAAAATAAATGCCATTATCATTTCTAGGGTGACCTTATCGAATCCTCAATATTTCACCCTATTAGGCTGCACTGAATCTCCGAGAAGGAAAAAATAAAATAAAATTTCACCCTACACGTAATTTTGATGATGTCAAGGTCAACGAGGGGAAATCTGCATAATTGAGCGGCTGATTGGCTCAGAGGCCTTGTATGTGCTTAAGAACTCAGCCGTCAAGAGCAAAACCATTTGAGTTCAAATCTGGAATCCGTGACTGACTCATCGTGACCTCCAGCAAATACTTAACCTGAGTCTCAGTTTCCACCTCACGTAACAACAGTAAAATTCACCTCGCAGGACTGGTGCAGATGAAATGGGTTCATTAGTGTGTGCACATTGGGCACACAGGACGTGAGTGCAGTAGTGTCCCAGGGCCCGGGGAAGTAACGGTCACTCTGTCCTGAGAGGTCAAAATGGCACAGCTGTTGTGTTTGTGGTCCCAGGCTCCGCCTCCAAGGGCGTGGCCGGCGGGAAGTGCCGCCCTCCGCCGGCTATAAAATGCCCAGCCCCGTACTCGCCGCTCAGTGTAGGCTCTTTTCTCGCTGCGAAGGATTCGGTCCCCGCCAGCGCTGTGGACCTACTGGTGAGGATCTAATGGTGAGTGGGCACCTCATTTATTTATTGGTGTTCATTTATTGAGGGACATAAATACTGAGCACCTCCAGGTGCCTGCGATGTCCAGGCCATGCCTTTTACCAGAAAGACGCTGGCGACAGAGACCCTGGGGGAAGTGGCCCTTTCGGCTGATGTGGTCCCTGAGGGTCCCCCCGGGCACAAACGCTGGGCTGCTGGAGTCGCCAAACCACCGTATGGTCCTGGGCTCCTGCAAAAGTCCAAGGAAGGATAATGAGGATAATGAGGATAACGAGGAACTCTGGGCGGTTAAAAGTATTAGGGATCAGGAGAAGGAGTCGTCGCCCTCAGATGGGACTGATTGTGTCTTTGGCTTCCATGTTAGGGATATGCTGTTAGGAAGTCTTCTCTCCAATTTCTGGAAGAGTTTGAGAAGTATGAGTACTATTTCTTTAAATGTTTGGTACAATTCACCAGTGAAGCCATCAGGTGCATGGCTTTTCCTTGTTGGGAGATTTTGATTACTGATTGAATCTGCGTGTTAGTTATAGGCCCAATCAGATTTTCTATTTCTTCCTGATTCAGTTTGATAGGTTTTGTGTTTCTATGAATTTCTCCATTTCATCTAGGTTGCCCAGTTTGTTGGCGTACAGTTGTTCATAGCACTCTTTTATAATCCTTTTTATTGCCGTAGTCAGTAGTGATGTCCCCGCTTGACTTTCTGATTCTAGTAGTTTGTGTCTCCTCATTTTTTCTTAGTCCATCTAGTTAATGGTTTGTCAATTTTAATGATCTTTCAAAGAACCAACTTTTGGTTTCATTAATTGTCTCTATTTTTCTATTTTCTATTTTATTTATCTCTGCTCTGTTTATTATTTCCTTCATTCTGCTAGCTTTGGGTTTAGTTCTTCTTTTTCTAGTTCCCTAACTTATAAAGTTAAGTTGTTGATTTGATATCTTTCTTGGCTTTTGATGTAAGTGTATATAGCCATAAATTTCTCCCTTAGCATTGCTTTTGCTGCATCCCATAAATTTTGGTATGTTATGTTTTCCTTCAATCACCTCTAAGTATTTTCTAATTTCTCTTATGATTTCTTCTTTGATCCATTGTTTGCTGAAGAGTGTATTCTTTAATTTCCATAAATTTGTGAATTTTCCAGTTTTACTTCTGTTATAGTTTTCTTTTTCTCTTTTTTTTTTTTTTTTTTTTTTTTTTTTTTTTTTTTTTTTTTTTTTTTTTTTTTTTTTTTTTTTTTTTTTTTTTTTTTTTTTTTTTTTTTTTTTTTTTTTTTTTTTTTTTTTTTTTTTTTTTTTTTTTGAGACAGAGTCTCACTCTTTTTGCCCAGGCTAGAGTGCTGTGGCGTCAGCCTAGCTCACAGCAACCTCATACTCCTGGGCTCAAGTGATCCTCCTGCCTTAGCCTCCCAAGTAGCTGGGACTACAGGCACGTGCCACCATGCTTGGCTAACTTTTTGATTTTTAGTAGAGATGGGGTCTCACTCTTGCTCAGGCTGATTTCAAACTCCTGACCTCAAGCGATCCTCCCACCTCGGCCTCCCAGAGTGCTAGGATTACAGGCATGAGCCACTGCTCCCAGCCCGTTACAGATTTCTGACTTGAAGAATCTCTAGGTTTGGATGGCTGCTCTTAGTAGAGTGTGTCTACAGTGGCATTGGCCTCATGGAAGTGACATCAGCCCACACCTTCAAGTGAAACTGGCCTCTGCTTCCACTGTGGCTTTAGTTATCCCTTCTTTTAAGGGTACCCCCTTCTAGGCCTTGGAAAATTCCATTTATTTCCAATCATGATTATGCATGTATGAGCATATATATGTATATATGTGTATGTGTATAATTGAAAGCTATCTTTCTGTAATTTCTATGGATTTGGCATAGAAGGGGAAGACTTCAGAATGTCCCCAGCCTACCATATTCAATACCAGTCCAGTCATACATTTTGAATACAGCCTGGGGGAATTATCATGATATCACTCTGTTCTGAGAGTCAGGACAATGCAGGAGAGACTGGGCTTTGCTGGCAGGAGTAGGAAAGGAGAACATATTAGACAGGACAGGATATAACTTGGCTCTGTGGGGCAGGCTGAGCAAGGGATGGGACAGGGATATGGCAAAGCGGAGTGGACTGGTCTGGCTAGAGCAGGACAAAAGCAGGGAAGAGGCACACAGGGTGAAAAAGATTGAGGCTACCCAGATGGTGGCTTTGGGGAGCTAATTATAAACTTGACACCCTTCCTACAGATCACATGGGGCAGAGAAAAAAAAAGAAAAAAGAAAAAAAGATAACTTGACACCAGATACACAGGAAGCCTAGAAGCATATGGGTGGCCACTTTGAACAGAAATATAAACCTCGACCATGTGCACAGTTAGGCCTCTGTGTCTAAAGTAGCTGCTTCTTGAAATGTGTCTTAATCTCTTCTGTTCATGAAGCTATAACAAAATACCATAAATTGAGTGACTTATAAACAGTAGAAATTTATTTCTCACAGTTCTGGATGCCAGGGAGTCCAGGATCAAGGTGCTGGCAGATTCAGTTTCTGGCGAGGGCCTGCTTTTCTGGTTCATAGATAACTTCTAGCTGTGTCCTCACGTGGTAGAAGTGAAGAACTCTGGAATCTTCAACCCTTTGGAAGAACACTAATCCCATTCACGAGGGCTCTGCTTCATTTCCCAAAGGCCCCACCTCCTAATACCATCACATTGGGGATTAGGTTTCAATATATGAATTTTTGGGGGACACAAACATTCAGTCCATAGCAGAATGGTTCCTGGAAGCTGGTGCATTCAAGGATGGTACTCAGGAAGCTGGAATCCCTGGGTGCCCCCAGGGAGGGCTCTGGGAGAAATGTCTGAAGTGGATGCAGGGTTGTGAGGACCCAGAGCCAGAAAGATCTGGTACAGGTTAAGGGTCTTCCTCCTGGGCCAAGTCACTTCATCTCTGCAGACCTCTGTTTTCTCCTCTTTAAAATGGGATTAATCATGACTCCTATCTTCTGGGGTCAGGGTGGGAATGAAATGAGATAATTTGTTTGAAAGTTTAATCATTTAATTGAATCTCTAGTAAGATGTCTGGGGAGGCAGGGCATCTTTGGAAAAGTCTCTGGGGCGAGATCTCTACAGGGGATGGTGGGGCATTCATGCATTCATCTAGACTGTCACCTCCTCTGGTGGATAGGAGTAGCATAGTAGAAGTTTGCATTTTAGAAATGTTGCTCTGTGTGTGGAGGATGCTTTGCATGGAGTCAATTTCAGAGTCAGGGAGACCAGTTGAGAGGCAATTGGAAGCTTCTAGGCAAGAGATGGTAGTGGGCCGGACCAGGATGGGGTCAGCAGGGATGGGAAAGGGTGTGGAATTGGGATTTGAGCTGACATGGAACTCTAACCTTCTAACTTTTTTGCAGGATCCCACAGTTGAAGAGCTAATTCAGTCTTTGGACAACAACAAAGAGATGGACTTTAATTTCCTCCAGATACTTGAGGATATTGATGAGTTTCTCCAGGACATCTCTGAGCCACAAAGGGAACAGACAAAAACCCCAGGTGCTCCAGAGCCACAGCCTAATGTACCTCTGAGAGCCCATGGGGAGCACAGCCAACATGAGTCAACTCAGAGCCAGTCAGTGCCTCCCATGAGGCCTACAATGACTTCTGCATGTTCTGACATCCCTGGGACAGTCTTCACTCAGAACTCAACAACACCTACTGTTAAAGCCTTTGATATACCCATTGGAGACCTAAGTAAGACTTTTTCCATGAGCCAGAAAGTGACCTCCTGTGATCAGATAAAACACACAGCAGGCTCCCACATGATGGATGTTACTGACACCCCAAAGATATCAGTTACTGATTGTCAGAAGACAACCGTCGCTGTAAGCAAGATTGCAATCTCCAATGAAGGTAACCAGAAGACCCTAAGTAGTGACCAGACCCTGAGTGGGAGCCAGATGCCAACCCAGATGAAGACCCTTAGTGACAACCAGACTCTCTCTGTAGGCCAGATGACATTCAGTGGTGACCAGACTTTCTGTGGGAGCCAGATGACCCCCAGTGGTGACCAGACCCTCTATGGGGGCCAGATGATGACCCCCAGTTGTGACCAGACCCTCTATGGGGATCAGATGATGACCCCCAGTTGTGACCAGACCCTCTATGGGGGCCAGATGATGACCCCCAGTTGTGACCAGACCCTCTATGGGGGCCAGATGATGACCCCCAGTTGTGACCAGACCCTCTATGGGGATCAGATGACGACTTTAAGTATGAACCAAACCCTCACTGAGGACCATACGATGACTTCCAGTGGTGACCAGGCCCTCTATGGGGGACATACAATGACTTCCAGTGATGACCAGACCCTCTATGGGGGCCAGATGATGACTTTAAGTGTGAACCAGACCCTCACTGAGGACCATACAATGACTTCCAGTGGTGACCAGGCCCGCTATGGGGGCCAGATGATGACATACAGTGGTGACCAGACCCTCTATGGGAGCCAGATAGTGACCTTCAGTGCTGACCAGACCCTCACTGGGAGATATACAATGACTTCCAGTGGTGACCAGGCCCTCTATGGGGGACATACGATGACTTCCAGTGGTGACCAGGCCCTCTATGGGGGACATACAATGACTTCCAGTGGTGACCAGACCCTTAAAGTGGGCCATATGACAACCTTCTCTGATGACCACACCCTCTATGGGGGCTACATGATACCCTATCCGTCATCATTGCCATACCCAGGATTCCTATACTTTTCAAGTTCCCATTTGATCCAAGGGCAACTCCCAGAAAAACAGAAGACCCAGATCCATCAGTGCCAGAAGCCCTATATCTGCACATACCAGGACTGTGGGAAGTCTTATGCAAAGTCTTACCACCTCCGAATCCACAAGCGCAAGCACACTGGTGAGTGAGGGTCCAGGATTGGGGTGAGGGGCAACTGGCTATAGATTTGTGCCTTTACAAAGCTCTGGGATCAGTTAAGACTGTTGTCACTGCCTTTAAGCCTGGGACCACAGAAGATCCTAGAAAAGGTTGACATGTTTGAATGGGTGGATAAAGTGGTCCTAGGGACAGGCTCCAGTCCTGGGCCAGCGCCAGTCTGGCTGCAGCCTTTTGTGGGGTTAACGTTGCTGGGATGATGGGAGTAAGTGGAGGAGCCTGTTTGACCCCTTACAGATGTTCTTGACCTCTACTGGGGCTGTCATTTCATGGACCTCCTCTCAGGCCCCACAGACCCCAGACCCCCTTTCCCCCACCCTCCTTATTTCCCCACCAACTTTCCTGCCAACCCCTGCCTCTCATCCCACTTTTTCCCTCTTCCTTCCCCTCCTTCACAGTTTTCCTCTTGTCCCTCCAGCTCTCATTCTCCTCTTTCACTCACCCGCTCCTGTCTCCTCTTCCTTGGCTCTCCCTCGCCCACTCCAGCAAACTCAAAACCTTTTTCTTGTTCACTCTCAATGTCCCTGCCCCACCCCGCCCCAAAGTATGACAGTTTCTCTCTCTCTGGTCCAGGGGAGAAGCCCTATGCATGCGATGTGACGGGATGTACGTGGAAATTCCCCCGTGTCGATGAGCTCAGCAGACACAAGAGAAAGCACAGCGGGGAGCGGCCCTACCTGTGCCTGAAATGCAACAGGGATTTTGCACGAGCTGATCACCTGAGGCAGCATGAAAAGACTCACAAGTAATTTTCGCCACGACTGCGAACCCATCAGCCCATGAGGAAATGTGTACGGCTTCAAGATTCTCCCTACTGAGCTTTTGTTTCCTGGGACCCAGCAGAAGCACCATGCCAGCACATAGTAGGTGCTTAATATCATTTGTAAGTTTTCTAAAACATACAAAGCAAACAGGTATACATTTTCACATAAAAACTGGGTAATGTACACCTCGATGGAATCAGAAGCACTCTTCCTTCACTCCCCTCTCCTGGGGTTCCTGCTTTCATCAGCGTGTCAGGAATCCTTTTAGATCTTGCTGTCTGCACTTTACCTCTATGTGTGCTTATAAAAATGTATACATGTAGATGATTGAAATTTACACGGGTCAGATGTGTAAAGAATGTAGCATTCTTTATTTTCTGTATCTGAGCTCATGTTTGTTTGAAGCTTAATTCCCACGGGGTGAGAAGGAGGGGGCACTCAATCATGTCCAGTGTAAAATGGTCTTGCGTTAAATGAAACTTGTTTAAATGGGCCTTAGTCTTAGTCTATTTAAATGTTTGACCTCTGCCCATGGTTGTTTCTCCCTTTCTCCTCTGCCTTCTCAGTGTGCTGTCAGGAAGAGCATCGTCACCTGGAGAGCTGCCTGCAGAGCGCATGCTGGGCCTGAGACCTGGGGGCCGAGCCTGCCACCAGGAGGACCCGGCTCCTGTGCACGGCCCTGACAGATTCGAGACTGCTTCTGGAAAGGCAGACAGGCAGATTCAGAGAGAAAAACACCTCGTATCAGGAGTGATGACGATAGAAAATCTGGGACCTGCCAGCAGAATGACTTTGAGACAGGCCAGTGTCTGGTGGAGCCATGTGGAAGCCAGCAGCAATGGGAAATAAAACTACCAACTACAGACGTGATTTTATTGGTTTAAAAATTTTCCTACAGCTTTAAATTAATTGAACAGTGAAGGGGGAAGTGAATTAAAGTTCACAGGATATTTTCAGTTGGAATATTTTATCTATACTAAAACTACACGAGACCACGCCTGGCTAATTTTTGCTGTTTTTTGTAGAGATGCATTGTTTGCTCTTGCTCAGGCTGGTCTGAAACTCCTGGCCTCCAGCAATGCTCCTGCCTTGGCCTCCCAAAGTGCTAGGATCACAGGTGTGAGCCATTGTGCCTGGCCCTTGTCAAAGCTTTGAGTGTCCTGAACTGCTCTGCTGCCAGGAAACTCAGGCCACCTGGGAGGTGTCTGGGAGGTTTTCCAGCCAAACCCAGTTTCCTCTGTAGACCTGTGAGTGGTATCGCCTTTGGATTTTCCCAACCCCATGCTGTGGATGCATGAGGACCTGGAGGAGAAAGCCACATTTATTGTCCAGGTAGACTCAAGCACGAGGGAAAACTCTCCCCCTGAGGACCTCTTGGAGTATCGTCCTGGTGAGAGGATGGAGGAGAAGGCCCCATCCAATGACAAGGCAGCCTTGTCTCCAGGACAGCATCAGTGACTCCAGCCAAGAGGATGAAGATTCTTCAGATGACTTTGCTGACAGTGAGGAGGATGACACCAGAAGCGATAATCTGTGCACTCCTGTTCTGACACCTCAGAGGGCCACGGCCACAAGGCAGAGATATAACCCTGACGCAGACAAGATTCAGACCATGAAAGTTTGGGAGACTATGTTGACAGATATGTTTGATATTTTATATAGGTGGTGGTTATATTAAATAAGTGTTTTCTCCTTAGTTAAAAAACTGTGCTGTCAGGATGTAGGGTGATGGTGCTGGGGGAGGGGCAGGCAAGTGCTGGCCACTAGGGGAGGGTCTGTCCTTCCCACTGCCTTGGCCCTTTTCTTCATCACTTCTGCTGACATGTCTACAGCTGGGGTGACCTGTGGTCTGTTTTTCTTTGCATGGGCATGGCTTGAAAATTGCTCCTGTGGCGTTATCCGCCCTTCTTTCTTGACTTGGTTCTCCTCCAAGCTCTTGAAGGCTCTTCTGTCTGAGATCTGGCTTTGAGTCCCATCCAAGTCCCAGCTCTTGTAGTATCTCTCTGGTGAAAAGGTCTGGGTAAAGTCAAGGGTGTGATCTATCCCATTCCTCCTTTCCAAGGGGGCACTTTTTTCCCCCCAGTACTTAACATTTAAGCCTTTAATCCATCTTGAGTTTTATATATGGTGCCAGATAGGAACCCCTCCAAGGGGACACTTTTAAAAGCACTTTCCACCCAGAGTCCTAAAATGGAAGCAGAACACAAATAAATCCACAGTGCTTCAAGGATCCTTGCAACTTTTTTTTTTTTTTTTTGAGATAGAGTCTTGCTCTGTTGCCCTGGTAGAGTGCAGTGGCGTCATCACAGCTCACAGCAGCCTCCAACTCCCAGCTCAAACGATCCTCCTGCATCAGCCTCCCCAGTAGCTAGGACTACAGGGGTGCACCACCACGCTTGGCTAATCCCTGCAACATTGAAGCTTCTTCTTGGTCTACCCTCTTTCAGTCTTTCAGGGACCCACACAGCATTTTTAAAATTATACTTTACTGTTATATTTGAAATACATGAAATAATATTTGGTTGGTGCAAAAGTAATCACGGTTTCAGACCATGAATTTTAAATCATTATAACTAGTCTCAAACACATCTTTATTAATCAAAATAGGAACCATTACAATCAACACATTGTTGCCAACGAGAAATAAGTTTGTTTATTCCTGTAGCATAAAAATCCAGGCTTCGGGATTTCACGAACTCTTGGAGAGCATTTTCTGCATCCTGCTGGTTGTGGAAGTGTTTTCCCTGCAAAAAGTTGTTGAGATGCTTGAAGAAGTGGTAGTTGGTCGGCGAGAGGTCAGGCAAATAAGGCAGATGAGGCAAAACTTCATAGCCCAATTTGCTCAACTTTTGAAGCATTGGTTGTACAATTGCAGTTGGGTGTTGTCGTGGAGAAGAATTGGTCCCTTTCTGTTGACCAATGCTGGCTGTAGGCATTGCAGTTTTTGGTGCATCTAATCCATTTGCTGAGCATACTTCTCAGATGTAATGGTTTCGCCAGGATTCAGAAAGCTGTAGTGGATCAGATCAGCAGCAGACCACCAAACAGTGACCATGACCTTTTTTTGGTGCAAGTTTGGCTTTGGGAAGTGCTTTGGAGCTTCTGATAGGTCCAACCACTGAGCTGATGGTCGCTGGTTGTCATATAAAATCCACTTTTCATCACATGGTTCGTTGTTGCCTACAAGAAAAGACAACACTTCAAAACAATTTTTTTGATTTTCGGTCAGCTCATGAGGCACCCACTTATCGAGATTTTTCACCTTTCCAATTTGCTTCAAATGCTGAACAACCATAGAATGGTTGACCGTGAGTTCTTCGGCAGCTTCCCATGTATTTGTAAGAGGATCAGCTTCAATGATTGCAATGATTGCTCTCAATTGGTCATTGTCAACTTCCGATGGCCAGCCACTGCACTCTTCATCTTAAAGACTGTCTCCTTTGCAAAACTTCTTGAACCACCACCACACTGTACGTTAGCAGTTCCTGGGCCAAATGCGTTGTTGATGTTGTGAGTTATCTCCGCTGCTTTACGACCCATTTTGAAGTCAAATAAGAAAATCACTGAAATTTGCTTTTTGTCTAACATCATTTCCATAGTCTAAAATAAATATAAAATAAACAGCAATAAGTCATTATTATAAAACATAAACATAAAACATTATTGCAAAAAAAACGAAGTGAGAAATGCACATTAAAATGATGTATAACATAACCACATCTATTTAAGAATATAGTCCAATATTGAATGGCAAATTTCAACAATGCTATAACCGCAATTAGTTTTGCACCAACCTGATACATGTAAGTTATAATTATATAAAAATGAACATCTATAAGAGCTCATCACCTAGTGTCACGCAATCAGGTGTCAAGATGGCCAATTGGGACAATGAGCCAAACTGAAAGTAACAATCGAGCCTTTATTTACTTACTGCTACAGAGCATGCAAGAGGCAAAAAGAAGGGGCTGGCTCTCCGGTATTCTGTCTTTCCCCATGGAACAGCACTTGGCAAGAGTTAAGGGACAGCACAGATATCGGAAATTCTCTCACTGCCCCTGAACAAAAGGCTCCTACCTTTTTATGGACGGGGTGGGTTAGGGGCAGAAAGGGGAAAGAGATGGGAGTGGAAAAGTACGGAATCAGATGGGAGAAAGTGCCTTAGCCAAGGCCCCTGACAAGGCCATCTCTATGGGGCACCTGAGCTAGGAACGTAGCTCTGCATGTGAGCACGGCTGGCCCGTGGTGATGGGTGCAGGACAGTTCTCCAGGTGTCCTTGGACTGACCCAGTGTCCCATCTTTCTCACTTGTAGTTCTCAAGAATAACTGTAGTGGACGCCTTTTTCGGCCTCCACCCATCTGTACCCACATGCTCAAAATAAACAGCAAAAAAAAAAAAAGAAAGAAAATTAAGAATAACTGTAGAATGTGCTAGGACTACAATATGCTGAGATAGGGGGAAATTGGCCTTAACAGCCTGGGCTCCATACCAGTTGCCCCTAGAAACAGGGATGTCCTTCAATGCTTTAGCCCAGCGAATCACACAACCCTGGGGTACAAAACCTGCACGGGCTGCTTTCTGGGGTCCCTCAGCTGTGGTGCAAGTGGGGTACACACAGTCGAGACTACATCTGCCCTGGGCAGCTCTCCTGAGCCTGGAGGTCCAACTCACAACGAACCCTGGGCTTCTGTTGTCCCTTACTGCCTATCTGTAAGTAATAAACCTGTTTCATGTAGCTTGCATGCGTGGGTATTCTGTCTCGCCAGACTCACACAGGCTGGTTACCAGTGCACAGGGAAGCTTCCTCGCAGTGGGGACGCCCAGTCTTTGACTGCAGCTCCCTTCAGGAAACTGCAGTGTCCTGGCTGTGCACCACGTCTGCTGTGCTCCCCCATCCATCTGTCGTCTGCCTGTCTTCCAGAATTAACGGCCACACTGAATTTTGTAGATATAAATTCCTTTGATTTTCCTTTTATGGATTTATCACAAATGCATGTATTCAAAAATAATTTTTAGGTTTTTTTTATTTTGAGCTTCATAAATATTATATTAAGCTATATACAGTCTTTTGGAACTGCCTTGTTTTCAACATATTTTATCTCTAAGATTCATACATGTTGTTGCTAAGACCAATAAGAGGGATCCATAACAACCCCAAATAAAACTACTCTGCCTTGTCAACACACTGGGGGTAGCGGGTGAGAGACCAAAGAAATATGAGAGTGCACTTGGGTCTTATGTTAAGTGCAACAACTATAAAAACAAAAGATAAGGCCTGGGGCAGTGGCTCAGGCCTGTAATCCTAGCACAATGGGAGTCTGAGGTAGAGGACTGCTTGAGGTCAAGAGTTCAAGACCAGCCTGAACAAGAACAAGACCCTGTCTCTACTAAAAATAGAAAAAATTTTTAGCTGGGTGTGGTGGCTCACGCCTGTAGTCCCAACTACTTGGGAGGCTGAAGCAGGACAATTACTTGAGTCCAGGAGTTTGAGGTTGCTGTGAGCTAGGCTGACAGCACAGCACTCTAGCCCGGGCAACAGAGTGAGACTCTAAAAAAAAATAATAATAATGTTAGTAATAATACAGCTATCCCTCATTATCCAGATCTAATCTGGTGAATCATGAATTTTTTCAGGGAGAAACTCAGACTCAAGTAACCTTGGATATGAGTTTGCTGGATCATGAATTTTCAGGCAAAAAGAGTCTATATTCCATTAACTTTACTGTGAAAAATAGTAACATATTCCCAACCCATCCAAAAACCCCAGTCGTTTTCCTCAAATTTCACTAACACCCGTATTTAATAATCCCCCAAGGATTTCAGATTATATAAAGCATTAAAGCCCACAATTACATATTTAAAACTTAATGAGTTCATGGTAGTACACATGGTTGTTGTGCATATTACAGTGATACTATGCAGATTAGATGCTAATTATATTCTCCTGATTGCATCAATCTGAGTCCAATCAAAAGAAGAGACATCACACAGTGATTTAAACAGGAGAAGGTTTAATATAAAGAACTTTAAAAATACGGTAAGACTAAACATAAGATGTAAGAAAACACTATATAGTACCCTAGGGCTGAGAGACAGTACTCAAGCAAGAACAAGATTGGGAAATGAGCCCTCCCTCTAAGGTTGCAGTGCAGCTCTCATTGGAGATGGCATAGCTGCAGAAGGTACAGAGAAGTTTGCTGATTAGTAGTCACTGGGGAAGCTGAGCTGGTCCACAGTCATTGGTCAAGTGGGAAGCAGCCCTCCAGGGTACAGGTGAGCTGTGGACAGAAAGCAGGTACATGGAGGAAATGGAGGTGCTAGTGTGGGCAGGAGGCATGGAACACAGTGTCCCTGGAGGAAGGGCTGTGATGTTGGAAGGGTCAGGGGAGACAAATCTTAGTTAGTGAGGGTCCTGGGGCATTGGTGTGGGTGGGAGGCCTGAAGTATGTAGTGTGTGTATTGAGAGGGCTGCAGGAAGGTGATCACCAGGCTGGGCTGGGGTTGCAAAGTCAATGGATAATGTGGAACTGGCGAATGAATAGACAAACAGAACAGTGAAAGGTGAAAGCCCATAAATAGACACGAGCACATATGGAAAATAATTACATGATAAAAATGACATTTCAAGTCACTCACTGGAGCAAAGATGAACTTTAGGAAATTGTGCTGGGACAACTGGGCAATCAACTACTAAAAGTTAGAATTAGATCTAGATCTCATTCCATATGTGAGTAAACTCCAAAAGGATCAGGAAGCTAAAAGTAAAATACAAAACCATGCAAGTCCTAGCAAAAAATAGGTGAATTCCTCTATAACCAGAATTTAGAGAAGGATTTTGATAACTCAAATCCAGATGCAATAAAAGAAGACTGGTAAAGTTCACTGCATGAAAATAAAAATCTTCCATGTTGCACAAAAAACACACACACAAAGAAAATAAAATCAAAAGACAATTTGCAAACTTAAAAATTCAGGGGGAAAAAAACACCACAACTCAGTAGGAAAAAAATTGGCCTTTAGCCAATCATCCATTAGCTTATTTCTGTTAACCAACAGTATTTCTATATGAACAACCTGAGATCGCCTTGCTATACCCACTCATTTTGTTCTTAAAAATCTGCTTGTAACCACCCCAACTCAGGAGCACCTCTGGAAGTGTGTTTTCCAGGTTGCAATCCTCAAATTTGGCCCAAATAAACTCTTTACCTATATGCATTTGCCTTAGTTCTTCTAGGCTGGCATTATCATCTCAATTCTTTTTTTAATTTCTCTAAAATAAAGTTGGCAATAAGTCAATAAGACTAAAAATTTATCATTGCAATTGAGATAAATTCATCTATTAAAAGAAAAACAAGATTCTAGCATTGTTTCATAGCAAATGATTGCAAATGAGCTGAACAGCCTTCAACAGAAGACTGATTCAATATGGTCCATCCATACAACGGCATTATACGCATTGATTTAAGATTCTAGTAGCTCTCCGTTTACTGACACGGAAACAGTCTCCAAGATGTACTGATGAACGAAAACAGCAAGAGACCCAGCAGTGTGAATACTGTGCTGTTTATCCTAGATAGAATGGTCTGGAAGGTGCAGAACAGAAAGTAGCATCACCTCCAGGGAAAAAGGTCCCGGAGCTGAAGGGGCACTTTTCACTGAATATTTCCTGCCTTTGAATTTCGTACTATATGTATACATTACCTATTCGAAAATATTTTTTACAAAGCAGGCAAAGTAAAAGGAGGAAGGAAAGGAGAAAGAAGAGAGAGAAAACTGAGTCAGAGGGCTTGTTTTTCTCTGATCTTTTAACACTTAGCACCAGTAAAAGTATGATTTGTGACTGGAGGTACAAGTCAGCGAGTGAGAACTGAATAAATGAATGAAGGAATGAAGACCACAGAAGGAGAGAGACTTCTAGAAAAGGGGCATTACTTTCTTGCTGTATACGTGGAAGTGGAATGAAGTGCCAGCGTTTTCCAAGAGCCCTTTTGCACACCACCCCTCCTTGCCCTCCTCACTTCTCCCCTCCACACACCTTCTCTGCACCCATTCAGGGCTCAGTTCTTAAAGTAGTTTCCATCCTTGTTTCCCCAGCACGCAGGAGTCTCTTCAAGAACTGTTTCTCCAATCCGTGGAGGGTGGCTGGATTCTACACTGGCCCAGACAGAGGAGGGGGTGTCTGCCTCCAGACCCAGGTGGGGCTCAGGGAGGGCATTAGCTGCAGCCCAGAGCCCTAAGCCAGGTGGCCTCCAGCACCTTCTTGACAAAAGCAGGATTTTCCTCCTATGCGCCTAGCACCAGGAAGTCACCAGAACAGCCTGCCACCAGGGATTGTGGCTGGAGGTTGGGAAGGGGCCTAGAGAATGAGAAGTCAGAAGTGCCCATCTCAAACACCCGATTCCAAACACCACTCCTCACAATCTGCTCCACTGTGCAGACCACCGTCACCTGCCCCTTCCTCCATATGCAGTTGCCTTCTCTTCTGCCCAGAATCTTCCATCCATCCTCCACACAAGGCAACCAAGATAGGCTTCCCAACTGCAATTATAATCATCTGTTTTTGGTTCAGCCTTTCCTGCACTTAGCCCAGAGCTCCAGGAGAGCTAAGATCCAGTTGGCGATGGTCATTATATGCCTGGCACCAAGACCCCTGGGCACCCAGTAGACACCCAGTATATTTTTGATGAATGAGAATGAATAAAATGAGGGTTCCAATACTGTACAGGGTCTATGTCCCAAAGACCTTTGGAAAGACTTCCCCCTTTCTAGTTCTGATTTCCCATCCGTCTCCCAAGCTCCCTCCCAAACTACCCCACTGTACTCTCTGGAACTCCCACTCCACAATCCAGAGACTGCCAATAGAATAAATTATTTTAAAACAATTACAGAGCCAGGCAAAATGTATGAAGCAGTAGTTTCCAGCAATGGATGATGGGCAGCTCAGGCCTGTGACCCCTGAGATAACGGGGGAAAACCAAACAGAGCCTGTTAGTCTCACTGATGGAGACAGAGACGAAAGCCTGGGAAGGCCAAGGTGGCTAGAATTTGTGAGGTGGAGAACCTCAGAGGAGAGAGTTTGGCAGAGAGAGCCAGCTCTGGAGATCTACAGAGGTATGCTGTTGTGTCTTTGACCGAGTACTCATCAACCAACCACGAGAAGAATGTACACAAGACCAGAAAAAGGACCACTTAAAAGAAGCAGGCAGAACAATTCCTAGAGCTCATGCAGGGCTGGGAATAGTTTCCTTTCCACTTGCCAGAACACAAAAACATAACACACAAAGCATCAGGCAAAATCCTCAGGATATTGCCTTAGCAGTGGGGCTAAATTAGCCCTGGGGGAAAAAGGCAGCTCTTCCTAGCTAAAAAAAGCTTTTCTAGCTGTCCTAAAAAAGCTTAAAAGAAAGCCTCAAAGGGATTCAATTAATTCTAAGAAAGTAAATTCATGCCAGGAAAAAAAAAGCCAATACTATTTAAAGGAATAAAACAAAATCCAGTGACCGATATAAATCCACAATGTCTCTTATTCAGTAAAAAAAAAAAAAAAAAAAGGATCGGCCACACAAAGTGGCAGGAAAATAAAGGCAATTACCAGGAGAAAAAAATCAATTGATATAGACCCAGAAATGACAAACATTATGCAATTAGTACTTGAGGATATTAGAACAGCCATTATAAATATGCTTTTTATGTTCAAGAAGATAAAGGAAAAACAGCATAAGAAATGGAATAAAGGATCCAGATAGAATTTCTAGAGATGAAAAATATAATATCCAACATGAAAAAGGCACTGGATGAAACTAACAGCTGATTAGACACTGCAGAAGAAAAGATCAGTGAACTTCAAGACATCTAAAATGAAGCAGGGAAAGAAAAAAAAAAAGACTGAAAAAAAATGAACAAAGCATCGGTGCTCTGTGGGACAGTATCAAGCGGTCAACCGCATGGGCAGGTTGTGTGCCAGAAGGAGTGGGACCCAAAAAATTGATAAAACAATGGCTAAAATTTTTCCAAATTTTATTCAAACTATAAACCCTTGGATTGAAAAGGTTCAATGAAGCCCAAACAGAATAAATATAAAGTCCAAAACCATACAAAACCAACTACTATATTATTTAGGAATAGATACATATGTGGTAAAAAACAATAAATAGCAAAGGCAACACTAACCAAAATTCAGGATAGTGGTTACCTCTGGAAAGAAAAATGGGGAACTTATTTTAAATGCATTAGCAAATTCTTTTTCTCAAGTGACCTAAGAAGTAAATGTGTGTTTATTTTTATTATTCTTCAAAATGAATATATTCAAATATTTTTGCATGTATGAAAGATATTACAATAAATAGCGAATAAGTTAATGAAGTTCATGAATTCCTGTTCTGTGTTACTTATAAGCCAGAAACCTGGAAGTCACCCTTGACCATACCCTCACCAACCAAATCCAATTAATTTTTATACCCTTTTCACCCTAGCTCAAGCCATCTTTGACTCACCTGAAACACTAAAATCCCTCCCTCTCCCTTAAACCCCTGCTCTAATCCAGTTTCTACACCACAGCCTAAGAAAACACCTTAAAATGGGATTAACCTTATCTCCTCAATCCCGGTAAGTCCTGGGCTCCAAAGGCCTCCTGGAGGGGGTTTGAGGAGTCCGTGCAGTCTAAACTCCCTGCCCCTGTTTTTAAAATCATGTCCTCCCCCGCTCACTCGGGGCTTGGGTGGAGGGCACCTGGATGTCCACCTCTGGTACGCAGAGGCCATTAGTGACACGGACCAAGGCAGCCAAGCAGGATGGGCTCAGAGTAGGGGTGGGAGGGTAGAGGCAGGCATAGCCAAGGCTGTGGGGCTTCCCCAGAGGCCCAGCTCCTCTCCTTGGCAGCACTGAGCATTCAGAATGTTCTGCTCCTTAACAGAGGCAGGGTGCCCACATGCACCTCTGAATCCTTAGTGTCCAGCACAGGGCATGACCATGTACAAGAACTAGGAGGCACGGCTAACCCCCATGAGTCCTTCAGGTCTGACTCAGGAACCTCCTTGAGAAGTCTGTCTTCCCCGACACATCCTTTGG
>RJWJ010029347.1:0-20739 GCA_004363605.1 Indri indri
AATGTAATTAAGCTGGATACAATAACAAGACTTTAATTATTTTTTCTGTGACTATTTTAAAAAATCATAGTGAAAATTGGAAAATGCATTTAACTAAATAAAAATACTATTTGACAAAACTTGCATGATGTAGCTAAAGCAGTAATCAGAGGGGAATTTATACCCTTAAACGAATACATCAAAAAAAAGGAAGAAAAAATAAAATAAAATCAGTGATAGGCACCGATCTCAAAAAGTTAGAAAAAGAGCAAAATGAACCTAGATAAAATTAAAGGAAATAAAGATCCTAAGCTAATAAAAACATACAATAAAGAGAATCCACATAGCCAGGAGTTAGTATGGGAGAAAACTAAACAGATTCACAAACTTCTGGCAACTCTTGACCAAGAGAGAGAAAATAAGTGAAAATACAGCAAATGGCAGAATTCAGGTTAAATATGCACTGAAAACATGTACTTAGAGTCCTTTCCTCCCAAAACCCTGCTACAGTGAAGGGAAAAAGGTATAAAGCCACAGGACAAAGAGCAAGGGAGGCAATGACATCAGGCGAAAGGTATCAGTACAATTTTGGGAGAAGGAAAGTAGATGAAGAGGTGGAAATGACCTTGCAGAACTAACCCAGAGGAATCATAACTGCCTGGAGGGGAAAGACCCCCAGGACAGAGGCTGAACCCCCAGAAAGAGTCGGATGAGACAGCAGTTTCCTCACAAGCTCCTAAAAAGCTCTTTCAGGCCTTACTCTTGAGTATGAGCTGACAGGTTAAGGGCAAACATTTGAACACATCCTCTAATAAGGAAGAGACCAAAACATCACAGGGAATTGAAGAAAGCTCTCAGAGGATATTTGTGACTTTTTTGTAGTTAAAAGAAATGCAAGAACAGAATGCTATTTTTTTAAAAAAAAAATTAAAGAACGTTTAGGACCAAAATATGTGATCCTTTAGAAATTTAAAGCTAAGGTAAGGAGAATTAAAAATTTCAATAGAAAGGTTGGAAGAAAAAATTAAAGAGTTCTCCCAGAAAACAGAATTAAAAAATCCAAAACTGAAACGTTTTTAAATAAAAATGTTAGAGGTTTGATACAGGAGGTACACCATCCGACTAGGGATAATTATAGAGAAAAGATAAAGCAAATGGAGCAGAGAAAGTTATTTTTAAATAGTACTAGAAAATATCACTGAACTGAAAGTAGCATCCGGATTGAAAATGTCCAGCCCAAGGGTGGGTGGGGGAAAACACCAGCACGTCATAGAATTTTAAAGCACCCAGGATAAAAAGAATCTTCCAAAAGCTCCAGCGGCCAAAAAACAGTACAAATATAGGCGGTCATGCACACAACACAGGTGTCAGAGTGGCATGATGATTCTCAACACTAGGACCAGAAACTAAGATTCAGTGTAATAATAATGCCTTCAAACTCCGTGGTTTCTAATCTGGAATTTTCTACCTTGCCAAAATACCAATTTAGCCTTTGGATATAATAAAAGCAATTTTAGGCATGCAAGGTCACAAAATTTCTACTTCCATGCAATATTTTGCAGGACCTACAGAGGATATGCTCCAACAAAAGAAAGGAACAGGCCAAGCAAAAGGAAGACTTGAGATGTGCAAGGCAGGGGACCAGACAAAGAAAGGAAGTGAAAGGAATTCTCAGGCAAATAGTGAAGAGAAGCCCCAGTTTAGCAGCTGTGCCAGATCTGGACAGCATAAAATGTAGATTGGAACAGGAGAATCAAGGGCTCCAAAAAAATGTCTCCAAGGAGAAAAATGAATAGAACACCTGATGTGTCTGACATATGACAAGTTTTATAGTACTATTAGACCATTTCAGGCTGAATTAGTGATAGGAGTATTAAAAAAAAGTAAACAAAAAACGTGAAGCAATGATTAACTTCAGGAAAACCAAACTGTAACAAAGAAAATGTAATCAGAATGTATTATGTGGCTCATCTGCAAATAATTTACATAACCATGATAATTCAAACACAGAAGAGACATTAAACAAAACAGCCATATAGTTATCACTGTGGGGATAAAGGGTGTTGGTGTATGTCTCGGGTGAAATGGGGGTGATGGACTAAGATTTTGCTAAACCTTCCTCTCCCATAACAGGAAGTCAATTTATAATGTTTACGATCAAAAAACCAACAGATAAGTCTAAATGAGAAGAGGGTGGTCAAATGCTGAAAGGAAAGCTACATAGAGTTGGAAAGAGCAAGGGGTGTGGCTGGGAAACAGTGCAGGATTAGTTGCTTTCATTTTAAGGAAGTTTTTAAAAAATTATGAACAATGTAAACCTTAAAAATAAAATTTAATTTTAAAAGAAATGTAACTATCAAGTAAGGAATTGGAGACAATCTAGACCACTCTTTAAAGCATGTTGACTATGGGAAGGAAGGAATCCCACCATTAATAAGCACTCCCATCCCTAAAGCCCAACACACACAACTTCCTAACAACTTTTCAGTATCTATCTTTCAAATAAGAATGAGACGCCAAAGATCATTAGACATTTGAGAAAAAGTCCCTAACATGAAATAGAGAATTACAAGCAAAAAGAAACAAAGGGGATGAGATGAAAGACTATGTTGAAGAAACACATAAAGAAGAGAACAAAAACCTTCTAGCAGTATCTTCAGCAAGGTAAGAGAAGATACTATATGCATGAATCAAGAACCAAATACTATTTTCTAAAAAGGACGTAAAAAGAAAGGAAGGGAGGGAAGGAGGGAGGAAATGAATACCAGACCAGAAAACAATGCGAGAGCTCTTAAATTAAAAAAATGAATCGGATCCCACAAATGAAAAATGTAATAGAAGACTTGGAAGATACAGTTGAGAATATCACCCAGAAAACAGAACCAAAAAAAACATGAAAATCGGTAAAGAAAAAAATTAGAAAATTAAAGGACAAAATAATGAAGACTAATATCCAACTAAGGACTTCAGAAAGAAAGGAACAGGAAAAAAATTAAAATGAGAAAATAATGCCAGAAAACTTCCAAGAATTAAAAGTATGAGTTTAACTGCAAGAACCCACCAAGTGCCCAGCACGGTGAAGGAAAACAGACCTAGATTAAGGAAAAATTTCGCAACACAGAGGACAAAGAGAAGACTCTAAAAGCGTCCTGAGGGGGAACATGTTACCTGCAGAGGATCAAGAATCATGATAATGCAGGACTGTAATGTAATGATAGGACTGTAATGATAATGTAACAACGTTAGTAGTTACAACACAAAAGAGCAATGCCTCCAGATTTTTAAGAGAAAATTCCTTCCAGCCTAGAACTCTACGCCCAGCCACACTCACAAAATGGTAAGGGTAGAAGAAAGCTATCTTTTGACATGCAGGGTCTCAGAAAATTTACCTCTGACTCATTCTTTTCCAGGAATACTAGAAGATGAGCTCCACCAAGGAGGGGGTAAACCAGGAAAGGAGATGACATGACAGCCACGCAACAGAGACTCCTACCCAAGAGAGAAGCCAAGGCAGGCCTGGAGGTGATGGCCAAGGGCCCTCCCAAGATGCCATAACAGCAGCAACCAGGCCAGACAGAAGTAGGTCAGAGGCCGTGGGAGGGATGCTCAGATGATGAGAGTGATAGTGAACCTGACCTGTCATTATATTGTGAAAGAAAGAAAAAGGAATCAAGGGAAACAATATGGGTCAGCTTTGAGTAAATTTTCCACAGGCACAATATTGTAGATCCTAATTGTGACTCTAACGAATTGCGACGGCTTTACTGAAGAGGTGTGGAGAGGGCCATGTGTAAGGTTAGGAGAGCAGTAAAAAGAAGTAAAGTCAGAAAGGGGGAGGGGGGAATAATATAGTTATTATCACTAAACTATGCATTTAATAGTAAAGATGGTAAATTGCAAACATACATATTACCTCAATAAAAAAAGAAAAAAAAATTAATGGTAAATACTGAAAAAAAATCAAGAAGTGTCAATAAAAGCCATGCTACTTGGCAATATGGAAAGAAAAACCAAAGGAAAAACCAGGAGTTCAAAGTGGCCGTTAGTGTGGGGGGCAGGGGGAGTTTGCTGTGTTTTCATAACAAACCACACAGAACTACCTGATTCTATGTATGCAGCTTCAGGAAAAGAACTTCTGTGTTTTATAGAATCTCAAAGGAGTGCTCACTGCTCTAGTATATAAAATCATCCACTTAAAAACAAGGGCGTTTTTAATCTCGCCCAGGGCGGGAATAGAGAGGGCTCCGACAGGTAGGAGTGGTGCAAAAGCTCTGCAACTGTGTCCTGAAAGCAGAAAACCTCCTTTCCTTTCCCCGGTGCCTAAACTTTAGCAGAGAATGGGTAACTGGGGGGATTCAACATCTCTAAGAAAATAATCACGAACCCAGGGGCACACCTGAACAGGTAAAACACACACACCATCCATATCACAGTGCTACTTAAAAACGGTTTCACAGTGTGTTGCACGAAAATATTTGACGATGCCATCACGAACCACGAAGGGGAAAGGGGGATAAAGTACCGGCTGATAAAGTACTTCTCAATTTAGCTAGCAGATCAGTGCCCACAGAAGTCATCTGGAACGCATGTTCCCCCAAGCCTTCTGTTACTCGCATTTCTAGCAGCGATCACGGAGGCATCGGGATTTGCGGGGATTCACAAGCAACGTGACGGGAAGAGGCAGCTCTGCCGCGGATGAACTGAGAACAGCTGAAGATGTTACCAAGAGCAAAGTCACCTGGCTCATGTCCAGATTTCACCCGCTCCTCCGCCTCTTACGGAGAGGCCAGGAAGAGTCTGATTGGCTCACAATGGGGTAAACAAACAAAAATAAGTGATCTTGAGCTTCCATTTCTTTTTCTATAAAATGGATATAAAAATTACGGTCCTACCGCCTAAGATTATTTTGAACGTGAAATAAAATACACATTCATAGGTCAATGACTGAATGTATAATGAGCTCCTAAGGTTCTAGTTACTTTTCTCGCTACAGCCTCTAAAATCCAGCGATCCGGTGGTGCCCGGCGGGTCGCCCCGGCTGCCTGGGCACCAGCCCCCGTGCTGAGCCCCCGAGGAAGGCGGCGACGGCGCTAACCAGGCAGACGCGCAGCTCGCAGGAGCCTTTTCCGGCCACCGCCCTCCTGCGCGCGCGGGTGGCGCCCGTGGCGTGCGGGGGGGAGGAGCGGGAAGCCGGGGTGCGGGAGGACGAACCCCCACGAAGGTGCTCCCACGGCCGGGAGTTCTGAACAGTCCGTGCAAACACCTGCAGGACGTTCTTCAGGGACAGCGCAGCGAAGGCGCGAGTTAGCACTGAAAACAACGCCCCATTCGTAAGACACAAAGCTGAGCCTGGTGGTTCTCAGCCTTTCGGTTCACCTCTGAGACTGATGAAAGCTGGGGATCCTCTCAGCAAAAATGGGCGCTTAGAAATAAATAGATGGGAGTTGGGGGCCGGCCGAGGCCGGCGAGGAAAGACCTGGACTTAGCCAGCGGCACTGCAGTCGAGTTCACAGCCAGCACGGCCGAGAGCCGGTGAAGGCACGCGCGCAAGGGTGGGAAGGCGGAGGCGGGGCTGCCTCCGTCCTTATTTTGCCAAGGGAGGCGGAATCCCCGTCTGCCAAGAAAAACAAAAGGAAGCGCGTGCCCCTCCAGGCCCCGTACCTGGCAGAGGCGCGTCCTCGGCCTTCTCGTGCCCGGCTTCCGCGCGCTCCTCCTCCAGGGACCCGCGCACCTGCGGCCCCGTCTCCTCCCCCGCCGCGAGCTCCTCGGACGGCGGGGGCGAGGCCGGGCTGCACTGGGACGCGGCGCCCCCAGCGCCCGACGACTCTAACGACGTCCAGTGGTCCGAGGCGCCGGCCGGGCCCCCGTCGTCCCAGAGCCAGGGCACGTGAGCCTGCTCCAGCAGCCGGCGGCCCCAGCGGTAGTGCAGCAGTTCGCGGTAGTAGCGCCCGTGCTCCTCCCAGCGCGGCTCCTGGTAGCTCTTCATGTACTCTGTCTTCGCCTTGCTGCCGGGGGACATGACGCCGCGCCGCCCGCGGACACGGGGCGCGCAGGTGAGGCCCCGCCGGCCCGCCGCGCCGTTTAAACTCGGAGCCCCCGCCCAGAGGGGCGGTCCCGGGCGGGGCGGCTCCGCCCCCGGCGGGAGGCCTTTCTGGTCGGGTCTGGGCCCCGAGAGCTGCGGCGGGAGCCCAGGTGGGCTTCAGGTGGGCGTGAACCCGCCTGCTGGGCGTCGGGAGGGCGGCTGCGGGGCTGGAAAGCAGAGGCTGGAGCAAGAGGGCAGGGGAGGGACAGCGGGGGTTGAGCGGGGGGAGGAGTGAGGGCGAGGGAGGTCCGGGGATCGGGTGTCCCCAGGGTTCCCGGAGGCGCCCTCCCGAGCGAGGCGTGCGGACTGGCTGGGCAGCCGGCGGCCTTACCTCCTCCCGCCGCGCTGGCCCGGCCTGCGTCCCCCAGCCCCGCTGCGCCTGGCGGATCCTCCGCGCCCCGGCCCGCCACGGGCGTGGCGCAGCAGCTAAAGCGTGGCTCGCTCTCCCCCGCGCTTCCCTCCCGAGCGAGATGTCGCCGCGGCGGCCCGCGTTCTTGCGGCTGCCGGGAGGCGAAGGCGCCGCCTCAGTCCCGGAGCAGACGCCTCCCCCGCGCACTCCCGGCCCCGGGCCCTCCGACCCGCTCGGTGGGGGCTCCTGCTTCGGTGCTGAGCTCGACGCGCCTGGGTGCAGGTGGGCCCGCCCGTCCTGGGGGCCCAGGCCCAGCTCCCTGGCCCACCCATTCAAGGCGCCGGCGCACCCAGGTCCTAGCAGACACTGCCCCAGGCACGCGTCACTCTGCAGGAGGCGTCAATTAGGGGCAGGAGCGACCCTGTGTCTCCATTCTAAGTCTACCGTCAACTCTAGTTTCCTTTCGCTGTGTTCACACCTGTTACTCTCGCTTTTTTTGTTTCAGTGCAACTCCTTGTCTGCACCCTCCAAACTTTTTTAAAATATTGTTTAAAACCGTGCCACTCGCTCAGAGACCTGTTTGCACATAAAACTGTGAATAAAATAAAATCTCAGGTACCCCAGCTGACTGAAAGGACCCCCGCTTAGCCTAGAAATAATACCCTGAAGCTGAGTTGCTGGCCATGAGAAGGGAGGTCGGACCTGTCTCGTCATCCCCCTCCTTGGAAACATCCTTTGTAACTAACACATTAACAGGTTCAAGGCTGTATACGTGGCAAACCTTAAGCCCCACCTGCAGGGCATCCATTTATTTACTTAACGGATCACTTAAGTCTGGGTATTTTTGGCTTTTCTCTCATTAACAGACTTCCTTAAAACATTCCAAGCCTTTAGACAAAGTGTCATTTCTTTAACGAATTGCAAATCAAATGACCTTTAAACCCACCTGTAACCTGTAATGCCGCTCTTCCATAGGTCCTGACTTTTTGGGCCAAACCAATTTACACCTTCCATGTACTGATTTATGACTTTACTTGTAATTCCTGTCTCCCTGAAACGTGTAAAACCAACTCACTATTTGCTCAAGGCTTCTTGGGTGTGGCTCTCCAGGCCATGGTCACACATATTCAGCTCAGTATAAGCCTCTTTAAATTATGTTACAGACTTTGGGTTCCTTTCTGTTGACAAAAACCTTCACAGATTCCGTTGCATTGTGCAGAAGTATACAAGGTTAACCCATTTGTTGTTACAGTTTCAAAAGTGACCTCCTGCTAGTTATTCCCACTCCCCCTTTTTTAAAAAGGAGCCTTGGGCACAGTGGCTCACGCCTGTAATCCTAGCACTCTGGGAGGCTGAGGCGGCTGGATTGTTTGAGCTCAGGAGTTTGAGACCAGCCTGAGCAAGAGTAGGACCCTGTCTCTACTAAAAAAAATAGAAAGAAATTATCTGGACAACTAAAAATATATAGAAAAAATTAGCCAGGCATGGTGGCGCATGCCTGTAGTCCCAGCTACTTGGGAGGCTGAGGCAGGAGGATCGCTTGAGCCCAGGAGTTTGAGGTTGCTGTGAGCTAGGCTGACGCCATGGCACTCCTCTAGCCAGGGCAACAGAGTGAAACTCTGTCTCAAAAAAAAAAAAAAAAAAAAAGAGCCTTGATACAGAAGCTACATAAAGATTTGAAAACAAAGAAATTTTGGAAAATCGAAACGTATTTAGCAGTTTAAAAGCAGGTCCAGGCCATGAGTGATTTACCCTGTTCTGGCTTCCATATTAGAATTTCCACTACTTCACCTAACTTTTCACATCTGTGTCTGCAATTGGGCTGCCCCTACCCCCACAATCATAATTAAATGATCTAGAGGTGGGCCCTGGCCCAGGTGGGCCGGTCAGACTGCCTGTTCTGAGAACTTGAGGTTACTAGTCCAGAAGTCTTTCGCACTGGATTCTCAATGGCAGTTTTCTGGCCCTGAATTCTCCCCTTCCCAACTTTACCTTCTGTTCTTGACATGCTTCAGAAACATTCTAATGCATTTCCCTTTTGTTTAAGGTAGCTGGGGTTGGTTTCTGATGTTCGCAACCAAAAGAACCTTAATGTATATTTAATAACACGGGGAAATGGTTATGTGCAATTATATGAGAAAGGCAAGACAGCATTGGTCTCAGCTTTTGCTGCATAATTCACTCCAAATCCTAGTGGTTTAAAACAATTAAGATGTATTAATTCTCATGATTCTGAGGGTTACCTGAGCAGTGCCTCCACAGTGGGATTCTCATGGAGGTAGGGTGGGGCTGGAGGGTTCCAGATGACCTTCCTCACAGGACTGGCTGTGGGCTGGACTATGTTGGTCACATCTTCCAGAAGGCTGGGCTGGCATCTGAAGGTCATATACATCTCCTTCTGCATTCTAATGTTCCAGTAAGTCACAAGGCTAAGATTCAAGAGAGAGAGAAATAAACTCCATCTTTGCATATGAGGCACAGCAACTTCATGTTACATACTAGATGGAGGAATGTGTGGCTATATTTTACAATCTACAGCACAACAGACAAAAGTATATAAGGTATGGTGCCCTTTTTTTTAATAACTAAAAAGTAGAATTAGGAATGATTTGGGGGTTTTCTTTTTAATTGTCCCTATTTTCCGTAATTAAAATATATTATTTTCATTTTAATTTTTAAAAATGTAATTATGTCAGGCTTTATCTACTTGGAAAGTGGGAAAAAACTGATTCAAACCAGCTTAAACAGAAAGGATATTTATTGGCTGAGGCAAAGCTAGACCCAGGAGTTCAATCAATGTCACTGTGGGACTCTCTTTCTTTCTGTCTTTAAGCTCTGCTTTCCTGCAGAGGGCTACCCTCTTCTTCTCCCACTGGAAAAGGACTTCCTTCACACAGCTGGAGAAAGTGTCACTTTTAGCCTACATTTATGTTTTCTGAGCTGAGGACCACCAGCAAAAGAGAACTTCTGGGTATTCCGATGGTAGAGACAGATTCCTCAGTCACGTGCTCAGCTGTTGCCCAGGGTATGAGGTGATCTGCTTGGCCATGCCCCGGGCACATGCTCCTATGCATAGATGGGGATAGGGTGGGAAGCTAGGATTGCCAGCCCCACAGGAACCACGCAGGACAGGGACAAGCAGCGAGCAGACGAAACGATGTATGTCCATTTATGCATTTGTCTTTGTGTTAAAATAACAAGAACAGAATGAGAAAGACCAAATTTGACAGCACTGTCTGGGACATAATTGACCATAACTGAGGTACACCTGTTAAAAAAATCTACAGTCAGAAGCAGTATCTATCAAACTGTATTTCTATATCAGAGGAGGTAAACCCCCCTCCAGAGAATCCCCTGTTCTTACAACCCTGAAGTACTGCCAGTGTGGATGATGGTGTCGGTTTGTTTGCTTGTGGCATTGGGACCAATGAGCAGAGACGACAAGATGTAACTGTGGCAAGTATTACTGACTTGGGACTGGTTTCTTCAGCAAAAGGGAACTTTTAGGGATCGCCTAAACAGGCTCACAGAAGAAACGGAGAGGGTGGAAAATGGGTGGACACCAAGGGGACCCCCCAGAGGCCAGGCTGCAGGGTCCTGGCATGGGCAGGAGGAGGATCTGCCCTTCAACTTTGGTAGAGGAAGACTGCAGTGGGAGGCAGCAATGGGAGGGCTCCCCACAGTGGAAACTGGGGAGCCAATGGAAAGGAAGGTCTGGTGCTGGACTCCTGAAAAATAATAGAAAAAAAATAGATATTTGCTACACAGGTGTTCAGATTCAACACCAGAAAACCTGCTGGCAACTAAGTGTGGTCAACAAGAGAATGGGCAGCTTTACATGGATGTGAGCACCACTGGCTGTCCACCCTCAGGGTGTGTGGCTGAGCGTCCCTTACCTCCCACCTCCTGAGCCCTTCCACGCTAAGCCTCAGTAGGCTGTCCCCTCCTGTCTCAACAACCTCATCCTGCTGGGACAGGGGAGGCCAACCTCCAAGAACTTCCCTGACTTCACTGTTCTTTCCTTCTGAGAATGAGCTGTTCTTTCCATCTCACATGCTGTGTCCCCACCCCTCCCGCCTCCACCCATGTGGCACTCCCTCCACCAGCATCTCCTTCCTGCTAGTCTCTGGACAGTGCTGGACTAACTGTCTCCTCCCAGTGGAGAAGCTAGAAATGCTAGCTATTTCCTTAGCCTCCCTTGCAGCGAGCATGCATTCATGAGACCTAAACTCTGCTCCACACGTGCCCCTGCCCCCAGATTTGATTCTGGGTCTACTGATGCACAGAAACATGAACCAAAAGGAAATCTCTTTGGCTAAAATGCCAATTTCAAGACCGAGTTCATGGGACAGCACAGTGCTGAGAGAAATGCAATAATCCAGAGCTAATGGGGTCGGAGGTGGGATACAGCAGCAGCTAGTACCCCACAGTAGTGGCAGTCTCTGCTGGTGTTCTTCCTCTCGGAGATCCAAACCTGGTGTTTCAGCCCTTCCAGAGATTCTAGAAGCCACCCCATCAACTTTTTGACATGTATGTTTTCTCCGAAAATTAGCCAGAGTTGATTTCCATAACGTGTAATTAAGCATTTTGTTTAATACACTGGACTGTCCTGGGTCCTTCCTCTCAAATAGGCTTTCCAGTAACCTTGGCAGCTTCCTATGCCTTCTCCTCCCTCTTAAACCAAGGGTTCCCCATTCTTTCCTCGCCTCTCTTCACATACCATCTCTGCACAGGTGACCACAGGTGACTGACGATGATATTAATATCTCACTGTCTGGTCCCTCTCTGGAGGTCCAACTTATTGGCCATTGTCTCCCCATGCATAGCTTTCCAACGCCTCCCCCCGAGTGTTCACATCTACCTTTTTCTTGTCGCCTCCCCCCACCACCAATTCCTTCTGCATTTCCAATTTCTGTTGAGGGCATTTTCATTCTCCCAGCCACAGGGTCAGAATGTCAGACTCATCTCTGAGACTGGGTGCTCGACATGCAATGATTTGCAAAGGTAAGTCCTATCAGACAACGTCTCACTTGTTCACCCCCTCCCTTATCCCCTCGGCGGAGGCTGACCGGCCACAATGTCCCGAGTGGGGACGTGGTCATAAGCAACAAGCCCTTCATTGTCCTGCAAAGAGAAAAGTCCAGATCCAAACTGAGTCTGCAGGCTGGGCAGGCCCAACCGAGCTATGGCCTCACAGCACCCCAAGGGCACAGCTGATGGGGAACCATGCCTGTGGCCCAGCAGGGAGCTGTCAGGGCTCCCAGGCTGATCCAGACTGCTCAATGAGAGCAGAGAAAAGGAATTTTTTTAAAAACCCTCAACTACAGCTCAGTAGTTCAACTGCCCTATTTCTCTTCTTGTCTATGATGGACACAGCCAGCAGCTGTCATATAGAAAAATACATATGGACAGGCACTTTTATGGGGACCGGATTTAGACCCAGCATTTGTTTTACTGGATTACTCCCAGTACCCATGACCTATTTCTCAAGGCCATACCAGCCACAGGAAAAATCAAGGAAGTGCGTGGAAAACCAAGTACTTAGCTTGAGTTGGTCCCAAGAAGCCTGGGGAGATACCCCAGCTAGACAGCCTGGATCCCCTGTCAGTGGGAAGAGGGTTACAGAACAGAGAGCGCAGAGACCCTCCATGCACACTGTCTCTCCATGCCCAAGTCCACGGTTACAGAGACTGTCACCTGCATGGGGCCTTCTGGAGTCCCACAGGAAAACTACCCTAAGACGTTTACTTACTGAGAAGAGGCAGAGGTGTTCTGTGCCAGGACCCACTGGCCAAAGACCCTGACTGTGACCACCAGTTGAGCTCCTCCCGGAGAAGCTACTCAGCCTTTAACTGAACTCCTGCTACCTCAGGTGAAGACGCCTGTGGCTCTGCCCTTCCTCCACCATGCTGCTTTTTGCCTACTGGTGCCCTCCCTGAACAACCCCTGGGGTCCTCGGCCCCTCCCTGTCCTCCTCCCTCTCCCTCCCCTTCTCATCTTCTCTTCTTCCCCTTCCTTCCCTCCCTCCATCTCCCTACCCTCTCCTCCTTCCTCCCTGCCTCTCTTTCCCTCCCTGCCCTGCTTCTCTCTCCCCCTCCCTTCCCTTCTCCCTCCCCCTCCCTGCCCTTCTCAGCGGGGCACAGCACAGTGCCTCTGTCTCCCTCCAGAACAATCCCCCCTCCCTGATGTTCCCACTTGGGGACCTATCTAACAAAGAAGCAAAAATCTGCCCAATTACCTTGACTATGGGATAATAAGCCATCAAATCCAGAAGAACAGTGTGATTACCATGGCAATTTGTCAGCACATGGAATTCTCTGTGCAGTCTCATTTGGCTGCGTTGGAAACGCCTGCTTTGAAAGAATGCCCGGACTGCAATTCCTGCCGCCTTGCTCCATTGCCGTGGCGAGCCCTGGGTTCCCAATCTGTTTGCATTTCTGAGAAAATTCTTGGTCCTATCTACATCAGGATACCTTATCTTTTCATGAGGCTTCATTCATACTTTTCATGAGAGGATGGACCGTCTACTGTCCACGTAATTAAGCAGCATAGAATATCTGCATGCCAGCTTTTTTTTTTTTTAAACCAGGGATTACAGCCTCCAACTCTATTAAGCTGGAGATCAGAAAATAGTTTTCATGGAGAATTGCCTACTGGATAGACACTTGCTCCATTGCTTTAGGGATTCCAAATTCTAAATATTCCCCTGCATTCCAGCCAATCCATTAGAAAGCAGGGTATTTCAACAGCATTGCTCTGCCCCTCACAGAATTACTTTTTCTGAATTGCACTTGGAGTTGGAGTATTGCCTTCACTGAAGCCCTGTGCGAGAAACAGCCAGACTAAACTCTCTCCTAAATCTGTGCAAGGAAAGTGCTGTGACCTGCCCACCACTTCACCCACATCCCCTTTGTGAAACTCATCGGATAAATTTGTCTCCGTCCTTTATTGACAAGCGGACTTGTTTTTTTCCCTCTGGATGCTGCAGGGTTTGTATTTTTTCTTTGCTTTGACTGCCAGAAAATAGCCAAATTTATGATCCACTTTTGTGCAGTAGCCTACCGCAATTTTGTTCTGTTTCTACCCCTATCGTTTTCTTGCTCTGATTTCCTCTCTTACTGATGTTTTTTCATTTTTTATTTTCAGAGACAGGGTCTCACTCTGTTGTCCAGGCTGGAGTGCAGCAGCGCAGTCATAGCTCACTGCAGCCTTGAACTCCTGGGCTCAAGCGATCCTCCTGCCTCAGCCTCCCGAGTAGCTGGGATGACAGGTGCGTGCCACCATGCCCGGATAATATGTGTGCGTGTGTGGAGGCAGGGATCTTGCTAAATGCCTGATGAAATTTTAAAAGATGCTCTCTGTGGGATTCCTCTGAGGCATTGACTAAGCACCACAATCTAAACCAGGAATGACGTGAGCATGGCACCGCCTTCCCTTTCTGAACAAGCACAGATTTCCAGCCGTTTTCTCTGCGTTCTTGTCCTACTCATCACAAATCAGATGTTCAGCAGTCAATCCCAGGAGCTTTCAGGAAGCGATATCAAACAGACCAGCAGTTTCTTTGAATCTATTATGTTTTCTTTTTCAAAAAATGAAGAAATGCCTGCCTGATTCCTATCTTTTTAGTACTTCTATGGCCCTCCAAGTTGTGTTAAAAGTCACCAAAAAAGGGTTCCAAATTCTATTCAGGAGCAAGGAGCATCTTTAGAATGCCCAGTTGTAGATCATGTGGGTCTGGAGTCTGCAACTCGGTTAAAACATCTTTCTCTGCCCTGAATTCTGCTGTTATCTAAAAGGACAGTGCAGAAGGATGGTGAGACTATGGAAAACTCTAGTTTCCATTATAATCCAGCAAAACTTCTCTGGGGGCATAAATTGACAAAGAAAACCAGGTGCTGGTGATTTCTTCTCCAAGCCCAGTATATGTTACAGGTGCAGACGTTTTCAAACCTACCAGCTGGGGTCCTCAGGGACTGAACTTTCCCGTGGGGCTCGCTCAAGGGCTCAGATGGCATTCCCTGGGCAGCGGGCCACGTGGATTAGAAGGTAAATGATATCATGGCCACATTCAGACTCGGGTATGTTTCCTCCTCCCCAAACTTCCAGTTCTGGGTGATGCACTCGTCCCGGCCAGCACTCATCATGTGCCACGTTTATAAATAGCTCTGCACGCACCTCTGCAGTGGCTCAGGTGGCTCCTGAGGGCACGACCCAGAGGAGAAAGGAGAGAATTTTAAAATTTCTCTTTCAGCAGTTGGTTTGCATGACATGGAAGTATCAAACCAAGCCCATCACAGAAACAAGGACTTTCAGACAAATTTCCTTTGGGATTTAGACATGAGGATTTTTGACAGCAATGGCACAGACAGTGCATGATGGGCCAGTTCCTTGGAGCCTGGGAAATTAAGTTTGGAGAGAGGTGTAAAGAATTGAGTTACTAAAAAGAATGTGAGTCTTAGTTCCTGAAGAGGCTGATGACCCAATTTATTTGAGGAGCTGGAAAACCTTTCTGAGCTTTCTGGTTTGACATCGCATTCAGCCTGGTCCTCTCAAGACACCTTCGTGAACAACAGTGCCTTCTCATGACCACTGACTGAGGTATCCATCCAGCTTCTCCTGAGAAACAGGAGTGGAATCTCTTTAAAGAGTGGCTGGCAGAATTGATTCAGAGAGCAAATGTCCTCACCTGGTGGCATCCTATCTAAGCCCAGGCAGAGGACTTCCATACCCAGCTCATGCAGCACCGAGGGCTGTGGTTTGAAACATAAGCACATTACCCAAGTCAGAGGTCTAAGGCATCCAAGGTGCTAATCCATCCACTCAGTGCTCTGCGTGACTGGGCTTGTGAGCTCAGTGCCACGCTGCTGTAAGTATTGATTTTAACCCGCTGGTGTCCTTATCAATGATCAATATTTACCACTTACTGCATCCCCGAAGGCACTGTATTGCTAGGCAACCAAGCAGCACTTGCTACCCAGTGGGTATGTAAGCCAGAGCTCAGGAGTTGCGGTCCAAGGCCCAACAAGAACTTGGACAGCAGAGCCAGGTTCTAGTTTGTGCCACTCACCTGTGGTTCTGTGAGACGGGAGGGCACAACCTGGCCAGAGCAATGTGGAAAGGGGGTGGGACTCCACTGCCCATTAGAGGCCCCCAGAGAGGGCAAGGCCACTCCTGGAACATGTCCCTTGTCCCTCTCCCTGCCTGAGAAGTGATGTGGGGGTGGGGTCACTGTGAGCCCGAGGCTTGGGGGAGGATGGTAAGTACCTGACACCATCTGGGCCTCAGGTCCCCAGAGAACTGTATGAAACCAAAGAGAGTGTTCAGGGTCGCCTCCCTTTTGGGAGGAAGAGTGCTGATTTCTGAAGAAGTGCCTGGAATTGCTCCGCTGCCCTCAGGTCAGACAACTGGATAATGCAGAGCGGAGGTGCCTGCCGCAGAGCCAGACGGTGCATGAAACACGGGGACCCACTGCAGGGGGACAGGCTTTGGTCTTTCAGGCCAGCCCTGCCTCCATCCACTCTCTCTCCTCTGCCCCAGCCACACGCTCAATCATGGTTACCACCCACATGAGGACCTTGGTTCCCAAACCCACCCCAGGAGTGCATGAAAATACCTTTCCGGTGTCTGCTCCTCACCGTCCAACCCCACCCCAAGCGCCCAACGGGGAAATCTGGGCCTTCTGGCTTCACCAAGTCCTCTGAACGAAACTCTCTGGTTCACCCCTTAAAACTGCCACTCTGCTTGAGAAAGCAGGAAAGGGGTCCTGTATGTTCCCAACAGCCGTCCCCAGCTTCAAGCCTTCGGGCCCTGATACCTGAGTGTGGAGACGCACCCTGCGGCAAATCTCTGAAACTGACTCTCTACATGGCTGGGCCAGATCCAGGCTTTATCTGGCTCTGAGGTCAGCTCTCAGGTCCCTCAGGTAGACTCAGGAATCAGCTTGGAGCAAGACGTCCTGGCGTCCTGGGTCCTGCAAGTTTGGGTGTCTGCACTACAACGTGAGCTCTTCAGGGGCTGGTTGTGTGTCTTTTACACAATTCAACAAATGTTTGCAACAAATATTCACCAGTGCGGTGAATAGCTTTTTATAATAAAGCTACCGAAGCTGAAGTTTCAGGGGCCCTCATGTACACAGGTCCCTACTGAGACTCCGGGAGGATTCCTTTCGATGCTTATATAAGACCTTAGGTTTTGGTACAGTTTACAAAAGTGTAATATCTTAGCCACAACTTTCTCCCCATTATATTTCCCTCTATATGGCACGGGGATAGCTATTGGTGATTTGGGATCTGGCTAGTGGGATGTTGAGATGGGGATACTTTAGTCTGGGTTTGGTGGGCTCTATTTATGTGACCACAGTCACTTGCACTCACAGTCGTCTTGAGGACAGCTCACTGGGTGCCCCACAGCCGCAGTGCAGTATGGAGCTGTGCCATCTCCTGAGCAAAGGTGGCACAGTAGAGTGGAAATAGATGGGACCAGAAACTAGACTGCATAAAAGCATTACAAAGTTGTATCAGCCAACTAATTAATAAAAAGATTATACTATTTTCCTATATCTTACAATATTATGGCATACAAGGCTTTTTAGAACTTACAATTTGTTATGATTTTTTGCTATAAATAAGTGATTTATTTTGAACCTAGTTTATTGTTTTTTAAAATTTTGTATTATTTTTCTTAAAAAGGCACTCTAAAAATTACCTAAGCTTCAAGCCTCTGGAACCTGGGCATGTCCCTGATGGTGTGTTTGCTCTGTGCAGACGTCTCTCCGGGCACTGGGGATACAGCAGCGAGCAGAACAGGTAAGACCCGTGGGCCTGCCCAGTGCCCGGGACAATGCCGACACTTGGCAAACACCTTGTGAATGGTGACCTTAACCCAACTGTACCCTTGAACAGTCAGCTTCTCAGGCAGGCCCAGGGCTGAGCCCAGTGGCACCCCAGGGTCACTGGGACAGGCTTTCAGAACCACTCCCTAATCCTTTCAGACAGGTAAGGAGTCCACTGTGGCATCAGCTGCCCCTGCCCCTGCAGGGCAGAAAGAGCTCTACGTACCCACCTGCAGGCCTCAGAGGTGAGTGACAAGCTAGTGCTCCAGAGTAGCTCCCACTGGGCTGGGCCATGATCTGGGACACTCCCATAAAAGTGACTGCTGTGGTCTGAATGTTTGTGTCCCCCAAAATTCATGTGTTGAAACCTAATTCCCAGTGTGGTAGTATTAAGACATGGGGCCTTTGGGAGGTGATTAGGTCAGGAGGGGTCTGCCCTTGTGAACATGCACGGGGTTGCGCCCCTATAAAAGAGGCCTGGAGGAGCTTGTTTGCCCCTCCCGCCAGGCGAGGGCTCAGCAAGAAGGTGCCATCTGGGAAGCAGAGACAAAGTTCCCACCAGACACCAAAGCTGCTGGCACCTTGACCTTGGACTTCCCTGCCCCCAGAACTGTGAGCAATAAATTTCTGTTGTTTATAAGCCACCCAGTCTATGGTATTTTGTTATCGCAGCCCAAACAGACTAAAACAATGAACTTTTGTGTTTTTTTGCAAACACTCAACTTTAAAACACAGGGATCCCTGGCTTAGTAAAATCAGTCAATAAATTGCTCATGTCTTAGCAAGAACTAGTACAATCAGCGCCCTTTTCTCTGTGACTGGTAACTAGGGTCAGTGCACTGGGATAAATGAGTACCACTTGGGAGGATGTTCATCAGCCAGGTGGCATCAAAGGCCCCGCAGGCCAGCATGTGGGGTAGGAAAGGGTAGAGGGAGTAGGAGATGGGTATAGAAAAGGAAGCAAAGGGGCCCCAAAGAACTTTCCACCTGCTGCACAATTGCACCTAAGCCCCCACGTCCCTCACTGGCAAAAACGGCAGTCTCTCTCTCACCCTTCAGTGACCGCTGAGTGGCCACCTCTGGTCAGGGGCAGATGAGGCAGCTGAAACAGAACCCTCTCCATACCTGGCCGATCTGGGGCCCAACCTGACACTCCAGCTGGCCCAACCACAGCCAGCTCGCTGCAGCTTCAGGAACATGGTAGGGCCACTTGAGTGGGGCAAGTATGCTTTTTAGGCTAATTTTTAAAAAATAATTATTATAAAGGTAACATTCATTTTAGAAAACTTGGAAAATACAGGGAAATAGAGAAAATCCTTGGGAAAAAAACATTCATAATCTCCCCATTTGGATACATGTCCTCCTATGGTAGTATTTATTTCGGTGTATACTCATATATTTTAAAAAATAAAACTAGGAGCATGCCAATTTTATGATTTAATATGCTGCTTTTTTTTTTTTTTTTTTTTTTTTTTGAGGCAGAGTCTCACTCTTTTGCCCGGGTTACAGTGCCGTGGCATCAGCCTATCTCACAGCAACCTCAAACTCCTGGGCTCAAGTGATCCTTCTGCCTCAGCCTCCCGAGTAGCTGGACTACAGGCATGCGCCACCGTGCCCGGCTAATTTTTTTTATATATATATTTTTAGTTGTCCAGATCATTTTGTTTCTATTTTTTAGTAGAGACAGGGTCTCACTCTTGCTCAGGCTGGTCTCGAACTCCTGACCTTGAGTGATGCACCCGCCTCAGCCTCCCAGAGTGCTAGGATTACAGGCGTGAGCCACCGCGCCCGGCCTAATATGCTGCTTTTTTAAATGTACTATGATCTCATGGTCATTTTCCTATATTATTTTGAAAACTTTGAGCGGATGCATCTAAGGGTAACACAGTAGTACATCTTATGCCACGTGCTGTAGCTTATCAAAGTGGGCTACTAGCGTTGTATGACTCGCTGATTCCTGTTTCGGATTAACGTAAACAACACTGAGCTCAACGTCCTTAAACATTCATCTTGGCTGTCTCATTTATTATTCCCTTAAGATAAAATCCTGAAAGTAAGATCACAGAACAAGAAATTTGTATGGTGTTTGGTTTTAATTTTCCAAACTGTTTTCCAGAAAAGTTTCCAATGTCCATACCCCCAGCAGTGTGGGGGAGGGCCCTCTCCCACCAGCCTTTTCTTGGTACTTCTCCGAATTGTGCGTTTGGTTCTTAAGTATTGCCAATTTGATACGTGAAAAGTGCCAATTCTCGCTGCCAGAAGGACTGTTGCCTTGGTCTCTAATAGTGCTAAATATTTTTTATGTGTATTGCTTTGTGGATTTCTTATTTTATGTTCCTTGTGCTTCTATGTATTATTTATCTTAAATATACACATCCTTTGTCCATTTTGCTAGTTGGGTCCTTTTTAGGTCAATTTTCTGTTTTTCTTTAGGTAGGAGGATACTGTTTATCAAACTGTGGCAAGTATTTTCCCTGTCGATTATTTGAAAATGAATTTGGTGGCTGGGTTCTGTCAGTCTCACCACCTTCGTTTCAGGTATACGTTAGACAGACAGCTCCTCTGTCTTCATTGGATAGATCTATCCAGGGCACCAATATCTCTGGGTAGTGTGAGAACTGACCCAGGATGGGCACTTAAGTCTGCAAACCTCTCTTGACTACTTCCAGCACAGACCTGATCCATCAGTCAGGCCTCGCTTTCCAGGCGGTCAGCTGTGCATGAGGTCGGCCCACGCTGCCTCCGGGCCATCTTCCTCAGCAGTCTTACCAAGTCCTCTGCGGAAGACCCAAGGGGGCTCCTACAGGGGAAAAGCCAACCCCTGGGCAGGAGACAGAAAGCCTCTCCTGGCCTGGCCTCTGCCTGCTTTTCTATCCATACCTCCCTCACGCCACACGTACCCAGAGCTCCAGCAATGTGTGCTGCTCACCCCCAGATCCCTGAGAAAGACCTTCTAGCTCCGGCATATTTCCCTACAAAACTCCTGCTGAACCGCCCCCCAGGGCGCACTGGAAGTGTTGCTCCTAAGCAAAGTCCCCCTCCCTCCACACTCACCACTGTCCTTGCCCTCACCACGGGGGCCATCACTACGGGGCAACGTGGTGCCAGGAGCTGGGGCTCCTTTCTCTGTAATGCCCACTCGCCCACAGTAGGCACACAATGCAAATTTGCAGAAGGAAGGGAGGGAGGAAGAGGGAAGGGTCGTCCTGTGTGTCTGTAGATCTTGCTTCATGGACAAGCGCTTTGCAAGTGTGAGTCCTTTCACGCATGCAGGCATCAGAGCTGCTGCTGGTGGTAGTGGTCATATTAGGGTTGTTACTATCATCTGCGTTAAAATTAAAACGAGAACCATCTGTGAAGTCTCACACTGAGCAGGCAAACAAACACAGCCCTCATGGAAGAAAAATCATTCTTGATGGGTGAAATTTCTCACTTGGCAAGAGAAATTGAATATATGAAGCCGGGTGGTTTATTTTCTTTTCTTTTCTTTTTTTTTTT
>RJWJ010029348.1:0-20704 GCA_004363605.1 Indri indri
TAGCTCACAGCAACCTCAAACTCCTGGGCTCGAGCAATCCTACTGTCTCAGCCTCCCGAGTAGCTGGGACTACAGGCATGCGCCACCATGCCCGGCTAATTTTTTCTCTGTATATTTTTAGCTGTCCAATTAATTTCTTTCTATTTTTGGTAGAGACGGGGTCTCGCTCTTGCTCAGGCTGGTCTCGAACTCCTGAGCTCAGAACGATCCGCCCGCCTCGGCCTCCCAGAGTGCTAGGATTACAGGCGTGAGCCACCGCGCCCGGCTTATATTGGTTTTTAAGATAAAAATAATTATTGAAACTTTAGAGCAGCTTAAGGAAATAAATCTTCTACTACATCTTATATTTAACATGATTTTCACATTTAGAAAAATAATGTTCTATTTTATTCTCAGAATTATTTTCTAGTATTTTTCAATTTTGAAAAGACCTATAAATAAGTTAAAAAAAAAAGATAACTTTGTGTCTATCTTGAAGGAGGACGGGCTGAAGGGAATTTTAAAACATACATTTTCTTGTATTTGAAAGCATGCTAGGTCATTACTGATATTCAACTGCTATTAAATTCTTGATAAGGAAGGACAAATTCGTATTGACTGCTACGAAGTTATACAAGTCAATATCTTTAAAGACTTTTTGATATGGGAAACATTGATATTTATCTCCATGGAAATTTATATTGCTATTTAAAAAAGCATTTTTATTGTACAAGAAAATCACGCTCATTATGGAAGAATCCCACTAAACTCTGGGGCCAACACTTGCCTCCAATCCTTAGGCCTGACTGTTGAGATTGACTCAGACATGCCATGTGATTTTTTTTTCCCCTTTCGTTGTCTCTCATAACAATTTAGATCCTTCCCAACCTACACTATTGAGTTTAAGTCCTTTTAAGTTCATTGAGTCCATATAAAATTGTGAACATAGTTTGACTACTTTCCCAAGGAAGCTGCTCTATTTTCATGTAAATCAAGGGTGGAGATAGGTACTCTGAGGAGGAGGAGGCGAATTTATCTCATCCACAGTCTCAAAGTCCTATCTAGTCATAGCACCAAACTGTGCACCAATATCCAGTTTATCTCTACTTTACACATGTTGGAAGATGATAATCACATGTGATTTGATCTAGCTAATTAAATATAAACGGAAAATGTAGTGTATCACTTCTAAGATGGAAACATTTAAAAAGTGGCAAGTAGAGCTCCAACTTTCTTCCCTCCTGGGTTGACCTAGTTGTGGAACCAGATGGTTTTAAAACTTTCAAGAAACATTAATAGAAGGATGTACAGATGTTCTGTGGCTAAATGCCCGGCAACATTTTTATTCTAGTCTTCCTCCAACCTGCTAATTACCAGGATGGTTCAGTTTTTTCCTGGTACAGTAAGAGTATCAATTTGAGGTTTAGATTTCCTCTAAATACTGATTTTAGAATTTTTATTTCTCCAGATTGATGGTTTTAGGTTTTAACCTCTGTACTATCTGTGACAGTAGGTATTTCAGTGGATGTGTTCATCATAAACCTTAGGGGGACTGCTTTGGCTTACATGGCAGGAAATATTTGATTCAGTTTCCTGACAAACTGGATGAGATTTCTCTTATAATGAACATTCACAGTGCCAATGAACATGCCATATGTTTAGACACATGGTTTTACTTTTATGATCTTTAAAGCTTAATTTATTTTATATAGCCCATGGCTGATATAATCATTTATAGGTTTCTGAGTACCAGGATTGGCGTCAGGTTTCAAAGTGCTCTGCTTTGGGCAGGAATGAAAATATTGCTTCACTGTAAGGTGTGCATTCAGAGAAACATATATATTATCATCAATAGGAAACTCTCAGCAAGTTCATTTTTTATTAGTACTTGATGGTGGTATAAAATATTATATAGGATAGATGTAAGGGAAATGTTACCCACATATTGATTTAGAGAGGCAGCATTATAGATTATATTATAGGCAGCCATCCTGTGCATTATTGCTCCATGTCACTTTTAAAATGCATATTGTAGATTGATTTTTTTAAAAAAGATTATTTTCCCCTTATTTTAAGCTTGCTCATTTCTGCATCAAAGTGCTATTAGGATAAATGAATGAACTTTAGAAGGAAGGGAAAAAAATAATTTAAATGAATTAATATTCAACCTCTATTCATAATTGCTTATTTTTAAATGAAGAAATAAAAAATTTTAAATTTCCATGTTTCTAATGTTTTAAATTACAAAATATTAAATATGTATTGATTTTGCTAATCTTTTCTTTACATATACATTTATAACCAACAATAAGAGAAATTTTAATACTTTGAAAAAAATTTTTCAATGTGGTGGAACAATTATTTTTCCCATGGATTATCATTTTTCTTTTTTTTGAAAACAGCTTTTTTGAGGTATAATTGATATCCAAAGACAGCACATGTGTAATGTGTATAATTTTATGAGTTCGGATATATGCAAACACCCGTGAGGCTGTCATAATAATCAAGGTAATAAACATATCTAACACCTCCCAAAGTGTCTCTGTGTCCCTTGGTTTGTTTTTTTTTGATTGATAGGACCACTTAACATGAGATATATCCTCTTGACAAATTTGAAGTGCACAATACTGTATTGTTAACTAGAGACTTTATGTTGTATAGCAGATCTCTAGAATATATCCATCTAGTGTAACTAACTAAAGCTTTATATTCATTGAACAATAGCTTCCCATTCCCCCATCCCCAGGCCCTGGAAACTACTATTATATTCTCTGTTGCTGTGAGTTTTACTATTACAGATACCTCATATAAGTGGAATCATGTAGTATTTGTCCTTCTGTGACTGGCTTATTTCACTGGGCTTAATGTACTTCAGGTTCATGACTGCTTTTTGTCTAATGATTATGTAAAACTCCACTTGGCTATCTTGAGGATGAAGTTATTTTTTTCTCTGAACACTATATAAATTAAAACAATTTTTTAATCCCAAAAGAACATGCAGAAAACTCACAATACTACTGCTTGGTTCTAAAACAATAGATACACAGAGACCCTTCTATTGTTAGCCAATGTGCTAGAGAAGAAACAATGAGCAATACAGTCTTCCCTTCAAGACTCCAATGGCTACTTGGTTTGACAAGGACCACCAGATGGCCAAAATATCTTAGATTGGTAAAACATCATGCAAAAAATAAGATTAAATTAAAAATGAGACTTTATAACATATAATGTTTATTTTATGTACCAGAGTGCTTAAAAAATTTAGCTAGAATAAGCTCTTGATGAATAATATGATTAAAGGTTTCAACCCTGGCAATATAGGAGAACTAGTGGTTGATGGTGCAGAATTTTACAGTTCTAATTTCACCATGAAGACTTATTCTTCTTAATTTTACAAAACAAGATAAAGGGGTCCTAAATTTTGTCAATTTTATGCAATTTTCCAGTAAATCCAATTAACAGTCTTTCTCATTTTAATCTTAAAATATTTGGCTGAATAAGGCATCCAAGTGAGACTCTCTTTGCCCATGCAAGTCTGCTAAAAATACTGCAAATTTTTATTAATTATTTTATATTTATTAAATCAAAAGGCATGATCTGATTGACCCCATAAAAACATGGCAATTTCATTTCAAAAAGCACAGCCCTGTGCTCCAAGTAATGTATAGAGCAATTGGTTGGATTTCCCAAACAAATGGTACTGCTTCTTGGCATTAGTCTAATCTTGAATATTCAGGTTAATATTTATTCAAGGGATAGGCAGGCTTTAGGGACAGCTTTTACTCTAGTTGCATTCTTTATTACCTCATGGAAATATCAAACAAAAAAATAAAACTATTGTTTTTTTAAGCCTTTACTTCTGTGACCAACTCTTGGTTATATGCTGGGGCAGTTATAGTTACAGACCTGTTTTCCTGTCCTAGAAAGCTGTACGTTAGTGGTAGTGCAGTAGTTGCAGCTAAAAGAAAGGTCCTCTAATATCCTTTAAAATAGTTAGGTTTTTAAGGGAGTAAATAGATATGTTCTGTTCTCCTTCCTTAAAAATGTGCTTCTTAGTGATCGGATGCCACTTTTTGATTAGTAGATACAAAAATGCCCATTATAACTTTATCAGCTGGAATTTGATTTGTTCAGAAACAATCTACCCTGCTTCTTAATGTTTTTCCAAGAAAAATGCACAACTGATTCTAAAACAGAGCCAATTACCTTTGATAGACTTTCCCCTGCTTTTAACAGTTTTCTAAAAGACAAAACTGTAAAATAAATTACCTCATTTGGTTACTTTGCTGTTCTTTCATAAGCAGTTTATCTAGCAGTTATTTTTCTCAAAAGTAGGCATACTACGGATATACTACTGGGAGTTTATTTTGCCTGAGGCAGTTCTCTGTTTATAATTACCTCATTTTTAAAAAATAAAATAATTTACTTTATGTTTTATGGATTAGAATCCTGGACACTTGACCTCTAATTTGCCTATGCATTGGGCTATATTTAATAAATTCTTCTGTAGAGAACACTTGTAATCACTACAGAATAAGGATGAGATGGCTTTATATTTACGTAACTATCACTATTAGACACCTCAGCTTCTACAAAATGACTTTACCTCACAATTTTGTTATGAATACTTACATGGCCACATGGAATTATTACCCCCAGACTTCTTTGCTAAGAGTCGAATCAAGTTCTGACACTCATTTTCCAAAATATCATTTGAAGGAAAGACTATTCAAGGAGGATTGCTTAAAAGTCAGACAACCCCCCTCATTTTATAGGTAATATAAATTATGTTCCTAGAAGAAGCCAAAACAACAGAAAAAATGCCATCTAGATCATTAGGACCCCTTTGCAAAATTGCTTTTTCTGAATTGCTTTTCTGAATTGGGCTCTGGTATGATGCCATCAGCCTATATTGAGAATTGAAGTTGTCATTATACTTGTTATATGATTGTTGTTTATTTCATTATACAATGGCCTTTATATCAGGAGCCCTAGAAGAAATTACTGCCTGGTCTCACCACCAAGATAAATTATTTGTTTTCTGAGCAACTGGTTTATTTTATCTATTTTAAATTATAAATTATAATGCTGATAATTATATCTTCTCAGAAAAGATTGAAATTTTTTTCCTCCCCAAATATTTGTTTGCTACTTTCTGTGAGCAAAGTACAATGATGAGCCCTGAAGTTTTTCAGTGAGAATAAGTTTGTTAACAATAGCTAGTACTTATTAAGTCCTTCCTATGCGGCAGCAATATTCTAAGCAGGTGCTATGGTCTGAAAGTCCCTCCAGATTCATGTGTTGAAACTTAATAGCCAATTTGATAGTAATAAGAGGTGGGGCCTTTAGGAGGTGACTAAGTCATGAAGGCAGAGCCCTCACGAATGAGATTAGTGACCTTACTAAAGAGTTTGAGGGGGCAAGTTCACCCTTTTCATCCCTTCTGCCATGTGAGAACATAGTGACATCCACCCTCTGGAGGATGCAGCAACAAGGCACCTTCTTGAAAGGGACACCTCAAGTCTCTGCTCCCTGTATTTCTGTGTAGTGCTCTTTGGCCACCACACCTGTGGCTCAGGTAGGCCAAGGTGCAGTTTTAGGCTATGCACTGGAGGGCAAAAGTGGACATCCACATGATGCTAACTCTGCAGGCATGCAGAGTACACAAGATGTAGAGGCATGGCTACCTCCACCCAGATTTCAAATGATACCCCAGAAAGCCTTAGGGCCTGGGCAGAGAATTGCCATTGGGGTGGACCACTGCAGACAGACCCCACTAGGGCAATGCCCAGCACAACCATGTGATCATGGCCGTGGCAGAGAACCCCTACTAGGACAATGCTTAGTGGAGCCACAAGGGCAGGACCACCTCCAGGATTCCAGACCTGTAGAGCCACCAGCGTGTAACACCAGCCTGGGAGAGCCACAAGCATGCAACTCCAACCCCTGAGGTCTACTGTGTGAGCTACACCCAGTAAAGCTGTGGGGGTGGGGCCCCAAGAGCCTTGAGAGCCCAACCCTTTCCCCAGTATGTGTGGAAGGGTAGACACGGAGTCAAAGAAGATTATTCTCAAGCCTCAAGATTTGGTATTATATGACTTGTTGGGTTTTCAATCTAGTTGGGTCCTGTTACTCCTTTCTTCTTGCCTATTTGTCCCTTTTGGAATGGGAATGTCTACCCGCTGCCTGTTCCACCATTGTGTTTTGAAAGCACATAATCCGCTTGATTTCACAGGCTCACAGCTGGTGGAGAATTCACCTCAGGATAAATTGTACCTTGAATCTCATCCACATCTGATTTAGATGAGAGTCTGAATTCTAGACTTTTAATTTGATACTGGAAGATTCGGGGGTTATTGGGGTGAAATAAATGTATTTTGCATTTGAGATGGATATGTATTTTGAGGTCAGGGATAAAATTCTATGGTCTGAATGTTCCCCAAAATTCATGTGTTGAAACTTAATTGCCAGTTTACTAATATTAAGACATGGGGTCTTTAGGAAGTGATTAGGGCATGATGGCTCTGCCCTCATGAATGGGATTAGTCTCTTATAAAACGACTGGAGAGAACTAGGTAGACCGCTTTTTGCTCTTCCATTCCTTCTGCTATGTGAGGACATAACGTTCATCTTTTTTGCAAGAAATAGCAACAAGGTGACATCTTGGAAGCAGAAAACAGCCCTCCTCAGACATTGAACATGCCAGGGCCATGATCTTGGACTTCCCAGCATCCAGAACTGTAAGAAATAAATTTCCATTATTTATAAATTACCAAGTTTATGACATTTTCTTATAGAAGCCTGAACTGACTAAGATCTCAGGCTCCTGTGTTAAGTCTTTACTCTTATTATCCCAATTTTATAGATGAGGAAACTGAGTTGCTGAGAGACTCTAAGAGATTTAAGAAACTTGCCCAAAGGCACACAGCTTGAAGTATAGGAGCTATCGTTCAAGATCAGACAATCTAGTTTGGCCACTGTGTTATGTTTCCCCTCAATTCAATGACCTTTTTTTGGCATCATATCTCATCTCATATCACGTAGCATATCATACCATATCACCTATAAAATTTGGAGCTATGCACAGAAGCTTTATAAATCAATTATTAAATGCTACTTCCCAGTTTGGAACACATAGTAGGCATTCAGTAAATATTAATTTACTAACCTAGGGAATGTTAAGGCACAGTGCAGAAGGTATATGAATCCTATATCTAAGAGTTTATAAAGTCACTGTTGTGTTTTCATAAACATATGTGCATCTAAAATCAAGTATAATATAGTCATAGGTTAAATTGAGGCAGAGGGTAGATTAGACTCTGCTGGCTGATTTAGGAAACAGATAGAATATAAATAGAAAACAACAGCTACCACAACCAGTTCCTCAAAGGGGCATCCCTTGATTGATATGTTCCTTGTGAAAGGATTTCTCCTATCTTTGAGAAAGACAAAATGAACAGTGCCTTACCCATAATTAGTGTTCAAAGTGTTTTGCTTAACTAAAAATAAAAAGACAAGAAATATAGAAATTGCTTTTTCTTACAAAACATATATATTTGCTACAATGAAGTTTGTCTCCAGTATTACGACCCTTCCTCTTTCAGATAGTTTAGTCTTGAATATACTTATTTCATTTCTCAGAAAAGTTTGCAATACACACCATAGAACTTTGGTTGTTCGGGAGTTTGTACACATTGTATAGCTCTACCACATTTCATAAATGTGATGAATTTAGTTTTTCAAGAACAAATGCAAAAAGATTGTTGCATTTCCTCCAGTCTTAGAGTTTAAAAAGGTTGAGTTTGAGACTAAGATAACCACAGAAATTTGATATATAAACTTCTATAAATTTTAAGCTTGAACTCACAAAAAACAAAAGCTAACTAGTAGCAGGAGGCTACCAGCTGATTAGTGCTCAACCAAAATGTATCAGAAGTTGAGAACTCCCACATTAGGGCTTTTTAGAGGAAGCATTTGACTAATTTAAATTTATTCAAAGCTGAGAGCTGGCTGAGCTCTTATGCAATCCAGATTTTTATTCAGTGTGTTTCTGTGAGAAGTCTTTCCCAGACAATATGGAACAATCAGAGTGGGAAGGCGTTTTGCTCCCTGGAATCATTTTCCAAAAAGTAATTTCAGGAGGACAAATAAAACTCCATTATTCTCCCACAGAGTTCAATCTTGTGAATTTCTGAACTTAGAAAATCAATGATAGGCTTTATTTTATTTCTATGCATTTATCAAGTAAAAAGAACAAAAAAACCTTTCTGAGAATGTATTAATATATCATTAAATTCATTCAACCAGTACTCTCTGAATATGTGTGCCAGACACTGTTCTAGGATCTTGAGACACATTAGTGAACAGAACAGATGAAGATCCTGCCCTCATGATGCTTACCACATAACTAGGCTGCTTAACAGTTTATGATAATGTGATTATGAACTAGTCTAAAGAGTATCACGAAGAATCTGTTTTCTAAGCAAAGTAATTGCATAAAGAAAATGAGCAACATGATTTCTAACTTTGTAAGAATAAAACAAGAACTGATATTTAAGTTATTTTTTTCTTATTAATAATGAGGTATGATAATTCAATTTCCAAATGTACCTCTCGAATTTTGTTTCACTGTAAACTGTGAACTTCAAGCTTATAGAAATATTTATAATTCTCTTTATGTCATGTTCTCTTTGAGGGTGTCCTTTTGTCTTCTTCCTGGCACTCAATTAACATACATACCTCTCCCACTTCCAATCTCACCTCTCCTTTACCTGGTTAATGGTTATCATTTTCCAATACTCATCTCAGACATCAGTGCCTGCAGAGAAACTTCTCAGTCCTCAGTATACCTTATCACATGATAGTTATTTGTCATTCTTCTAATAGCTGTGAAGGACCAAATTTAAGTTTGTCTTATCATTGTTCAACACAACGCTTGGAACATGATCATATTCAGTAGGTAAGACTTAAAGATTGCCTTTGATTGGCTGAGAGAGTGATGGCCATCTGATATTCAGATCCCTCCACAATTTGAGTTCTGTTCATCTTTTCAGTCTTATTTCTTCAGTAGGTTCATACTTGACAAATTGATCAATTCCAACCAAACTCATCTGTCTACAATTCTTTGAATATGGCTCGCGCATCTTTGTCCATTCCATTCCTAAAGAATATCCAGTAAGATTCTACCCGTATGTCAAATCTCAACTTTAATTCCATTTGTTCCATGAAGTCTTCTCTGATTCTTTGAATTTATGCAGTACTTGCTGATGGTATTACATGTAGACAAATAAGTTAAATGCCAAATGAAATAAAAATGAGACTGCCTGGCTATTTACATACATTCTTATGGAAGGCCATCGGGGCTGTCTATAAAAGCCTTTATTTCCAAACATTTTGGTAATGTGGTTTACCTTACATTACAGACATTACACAAAAATTTTTTAAAAAAATTCTTGCTGGTTGTGGAGGTTTTAAACAATAGTTATTATTGAAACTAGTACAGAGAACTGAAAGATACATGCTCATTTTTAATCTTACTCGTATTATACTTTATTGTGAAAGACTATAGGATCAACATAGTTTTAGATGATGCCTAAGATACAATTGGTGAGATAGTATGTTTTAATATAAAGTGGCTAAGGATTAATTTGTATAATATTAGCGAGCCTGTCTCATAACTTAAATTGAACATGTCGAAAACCTCACTACACATTAGGAATGGATTTTTAATCTAGTTGAGGGAGAGGGATGATATAACTAATGATTTTGCAGTGTGACTTTAAACATTTAAATATTAATCCAAGGCTAATGCCAATGATTTTAATTGGACTAATTTGATACTAAAAAACAGACAGTACCTGGTATTAATTCTATTGAACATTGGAAATAATCAACTTGACTCTCAATTAGGGGCATCACTGCCAGAGTAATATAGATGACCATTCCATTTATTTGCACAAATCAAGAGGTCCCAAGTATGTGGTTTACAGGAAATTTAAGACATTTAATAATGCAACTGAAATTAGTTTAGGTAAAGGTAAAAATTATTCAATTCACCAAATTCAAAAAAGAGCTAAGGAACCAAGCTTCAGGAAGGTAGGCTCCATAACATATCCAAAGGCCTCAGGGACTAAACTTGGTATCCTCTCTTCATCTCTTTTCTCGTTTGTCCCTGGTGGCTTTAACACCTCTAGACACTAAGCTATACAAAATAGAATGGTGCCACCTGGCATTTCCTGAACTCGATCCTCATGGCTTTATGTATGAGTGGTTCCCAAGCGATTTTTTCCAAATACAAAACTCATACAAACAAAAGAACCACAACAAATGCCAAAACAAAACAACCCCCCACAAAATGACTCTGACTGGATGAGCTGAGGGAAATGTTCATCTTTTGGACTAATACTGTAGTTGTGGGGATAGTGTAATCATGATTACATCAGCATAAGCCATGCAGGAACTCCACGGGTGGATCACAGATAAAGATAACGATTGTAAGCCCCCACTGGAGCCATGTAAGTGGACTTGAAGAGAAGGTGCCATTTATCATACAAAGGTGTTTATTTCTCCCCAAAATAAAAGAAGTACAGGGAAGAAAAAAGGCTTTATGTACCATTACAAGTGAATGGGGCTATGGCCTCTTAATTCTGTGTGACTTATTTCCATGAGGCAGTGTTTGGTTAAGGGGAGGAAAATGGTGGGTAGATCACCTGGGAGAAAGAGCTGGTAAGAGCTTGGGGTTGGGCATAAGAAAAATGGATCCAAATCAGTCCTTCATATTCAGCAGGGTTGGGAGACTGCATCAGAAATCTAGTTATATATCCAGGTCAAATTAAAGCTTTTGGAAAAAAGAAAAGAAATCTAGTTATATGTACTGACAAGACAGAGGTATTCATATTGATGTTGTAAGTTATGAATTGTTGGTAAAGACATATTATGACTCACGATATTCCAGTTTTATCCCTGATCTGATACCTGGGTGACTGATATTTGGATCCCACCATCTAGTGGGCAAAGATTATAGACATTTTTCCCAATTAGTATCAGCTTTGGTGGATCCTCTTAGCAATTCTATCTACTGGAGGCTTGTTAACATAAACATTTTTATTCTTCCCCCTGAGGGCTAAGGTAGCCACCTAAATTTAAGAGAGATCAAGTTAAACAATGAAGCAATGGTGGCTATTAAAATAACAATGGTTCTCCATGGTATACATATACTAAATTTTATTAATCCACTCATGTGTTGCTGGGCACTGGGTTGATTCTACATCTTTGCAATTGTGTGTTCTTTGCATATGGCAGAGTTAAGAGAAGGACATTCATTTAACATAAACAAAGGACAGAAAAAGGCAATGGCTGGATGAAGGACAAAGAATAGAGAGTAGAGGATAATAGATATAATTATTGAAGATATAATTATTGAAGTTGGGCATGCTTGAATGTTTGAATGTTATGCTAGAAGAAGTGAACAAAATTGTGTGTAAGAAATATATGAGAGATGTATACAAGAAGGAGGAAAAGAAGAAGGAGTGAGGTATGCTACCTTTGAAGATGTATTTTAAGAAAGAAACTATTCTTGCAAGCAGAAGAGTGGAAGAGGTGATAGAGAGTAGTGGAAAGTTTCATTCTTTGAAGAATGTCTTTGTTCTAAAATCATTTCATCATCTATGCATTCTCAAGAAAAAGCAGTACAATGATATTTAAGCTCTTTCAATTTGTTTTCCTATCTAAACCCCAGACTTTGATATTCACGGATTCCTAGATTATTGGGGTGTGTCTTAGTGAAGTGCAGGAAAACTACTCAGGTAACTTTGGGGCCACATTTTTGTAGACTTTATTTAAAAGAGTTACCGCTAGTACTTCCTAAACAACCAATGAAGAAGGATTTTCAATATTAAAAAATATTAGCTGTTTTCCAGCTTTCACCTAAGGCTGATGTATCCCTCATGTATATATTTGGACAGTTAATGAAATACATATTTGAAAGACACCACATTAATAAGAAAGAGTGACTAGAAAAAGTGTTATCTGTATTTTGTTAATTTGCTGCGGGCTCACTTTCCCTACAGCTGGCATATATTTTTAATCTTTTTATTTGGCAGCATAGAAGTATTAATATATGTGATGGGGAAACCAGCAGCAGTTCTTTTTCTTCACAAAGGAAACAATGCTGAAAATCTGACTAATTACAGCCCCATTTCAATTTTACTCACAGCACCTAAATTATTTAAATGTTTCTTCTGCAGTCAAAATGAATATTTTTTAGTTTATAGATATTTTATTACCATTAGAGCAATTTTGTTTCCATTATCTTAGCTTCACAATTCTGAGTTATTAAAAATGAGAAATAACCCTTATAAAATGAGTCTAAATTAGGGTGCTGGGGTCAAATTATATTTATTGATTTGCCCAGGTTCTTTTAGTAGGAGAAGTATAATATATTTGAATAGATAAGTTACATTACCTACCTTAAGCAGGCATACCTCGGAGATACTGCAAGTTTGGTTTCAAACCACCACAATAAATTGAAGATTGCCTTAAAGCAACTCACACAAAATTTTTGGTTTCTCAGTGCATTATAAAAGTTACATTTACCCTATATTATTGTCTATTAAGTGTGCAATAGCATAATGACTGAAAAAAGACAGTGTATATACCTTAAGTAAAATTACTTTATTGCTAGAAAATGCTAATGATCATCTGAGGCTTCCACAGGTAATAATCTTTTTGCTGGTGGAGAGTCTTGCCTTGATGTCTGTGACCGCTGACTGATCAGGGTGGTAGTTGCTGAAGTTTGGGATGACTGTAGCAATTTCTTAAAGTGAGACAACAGTGAAGTTTGCCACATCAATTGACTCTTCCTTTCATGAAAGATTTCTCTGCAATATGTGATGCTATTTGATAGCATTTTACCCCCAGTAGAACTTCTTGCAAAATTGGAGTCAATTCTCTTAACCCCTGCTGCTGCTTTAAGTTTATGTAATATTCTAAATCTTTTGTTGTCCTTTCAACAATGTTTACCACATCGTCACCAGGAATAGATTCTACCTCAAGAAACCACTTTCTTTGCTCATTCTTAAGAAGCACCTTCTCATCACGACTTCTCAACTGTTCAAGTCTTATCTTGAGATTGCAGCAATTCAGCCGCATCTTCTTCAGGCTCCACTTATAATTCTAGTTCTCTTGCTATTTCTACCACATCTTCAGTTACTTCCTCAACTGAGGCCTTGAACTGCTCAAAGTCATCCACCAGTTTTGGAATCAACTTCTTTCAAACTCCTGTTAATGTGAATATTTTGACCTCTCACGAATCACAAATGTTCTTAATGACATCTAGAATGGTGAAAATTTTCCAGATGATTTTCAATTGACTTTGCCTAGATCCATCAGCAGAATCACTATTTATGACAGTTATAGCCTTATAAAGTGTGTTTCTTAGATAATGAGAATTGAAAGTCAAAACTATTCCTTGATCCATAAGCTGCAGAATGGATGTTGCATTAGCAGGCATGAAAACAACGTTAATCTCCTTGTACATCTCCATCAGAGCTCTTGGGTGGCTAGGTGTATTGCCAATGAGCAGTAATATTTTGCAAGTAATCTTTTTTTCTGAGTGGTAGTTCTCAACACTAAGCTTAAAATGTTCTATAAACCATGCTGTAAACAGATGTGTTGTCATTCAGGCTTTGTTGTTTCATTTATAGAGCACGGGCAATGTAGATTTAGCATAATTTTTAAGGGCCCTAGGATTTTAGGAATGGTAAATGAGGTTTGACTTCAATTTAAAGTCACCAGCTGCATTTTTCCCCAACAAGAGGGTCAATCTGTCTTTTGAAGCTTTGAAGCCAGGCATTGACTCCTCCTCCCTAGGTATGAAAGTCTTAGATAGCATCTTCTTTCTACGGAAGGCTGTTTTGTCTACACCAAAAATCTATTGTTTAGTGTAGCCACCTTCAGGAATTATCTTAGCTAGATTTTCTGGAAAACTTACTGTAGCTTCTACATTAGCACTTGGCACTTCACCTTGTACTTTTATGTTACAGAAATGGCTTTTTTCCCTAAACCTCATGAAGCAACTCCTGCTAGCTTCAAATTTTTCTTCTGCAATTTCTTCACCTTTCTCAGCCTTCACAGAATTGAAGAGAGTTAGGGCCTTGCTCTGGATTGGGCTTTGGCTTAAGGGATTGTTGTGGCTGGTTGTATTTTCTATACAGACCACTCAAACTTTCTCCCTATCAGCAATAGAGCTGTTTCATTTTTTTTATCATTTGTGTGTTTACTGGAGTAGCACATTTAATTTCCTTCAAGAATTTTTTCTTTGTATTTACAACTTAGTTAACTGTTTGGTGTAAGAGGCCTAGCTTTCGGCCTGCCTCAGCTTTCAACATGCTTTCTTTACTAAGATTAATCATTTCTAGCTTTTGATTTAAATGAGAGATATGTGACTTTTCCTTTAATTTGAACACTTAGAGGTCCTTGTAGGGTTATTAATTGGCCTAATTTTAATATTGTTGTGTCTAAGGATATAGGGAGGGCTGAGAAGAGGGAGAAAGACAGGGGAACTGCCACTTGCTGGAACAGTCGGAAAATACACATTTATTGACTAAATTCAACATATGAGTGTGGTTTGTGGCACCCCAAAACAATTACAATAATAACATCAAATATCATTGATCACGGATCATCACAAGCAATATAATGATAGTAAGAAAGTGTGAGATATTGCTAGAATTACCAAAATGTGGCACAGAGATGTGAAGTAGGTGCATGCTATTGAAAAAAATGGTACAGATAGGATTGCTGTATGCATGGTTGCCATAAACCTTCAGTTTATTAAAAAAAACCCAGAATTTGCAATGCACAATAAAATCAGGTACAACTGTATATATTTTGACTTTAGTGAAGCAAGAAGCATTATAATTGAGTTGAAAAATAAAATCTGTTGAGTGCATTATAGAGTTTTTACATCAGGAGGTTTAATACTATCCAGTCTTATGTCAGAATTTAGGGTGTAACAATTTTATTGATGGTGTCACGAGCTTAGTCTTTTGGGGCTGCTGATATTGGAAAGAAATAGAAGAGTTTTCATTTTCATCCCATTATTTTCTATGAACTCAATTGAATAATAATTACATAATTAAAATAATTCAAATTATTTTTTAACTTTTAATTTTAGAAAATCAGATTTTAATAATTTAACATAAGAGAATTTACACAGAGTGTATTAGAGTAAAAAATCTTACAGGCTGCGGTTAGGTAGGTCCACAGGTTTTTAGTTCTCATTTTGTTGGTTATGATGAGGTATCTCATCTGTCCCTATGACTTAGCGTAGTCAGCCTTCTGTAACACTTAACTGCCTACACGGAATACCAGAATGAGATGATGAAATAACCAGAAATTTTAGTTTATATGCCCATCGTATAATTTGACTACTTTGTAAATGTAAGCTCGAAAAATCAACTATACAAAAAGATTTTCAATTTTTTACTACTTTTTATTTTATATTATTAATACTATTTTGATCAGATATTTACATACCTTCCTATTGACTGACTAAATAATTACAATATTATAATTATAAAATATTATAATTATGTAATTATTAACACTCCATGCTATTATTTTCAGGGATGTGTCTTACGAAGTTAAATATTACATCATTTTAGTGATAAAAAAGTAGGTTTTCTGGTTAGTTCTTTGAGATTAGGAATGTTTTTTTTTCAATCTAATGAAAAAAAGTAGGTAAGAAAAAAATACTTAAAGTTGTCCATTTCAGAAACAAGACTTCAGAAATGGTGAAGTAAGGAACTCCAAAAATCCACTCTTCCATAAAACAATGAAGACATTGGTAAAAATGGTCAAAATCAATTTTTTTCCAGAACTCTGGAAAATACAAGGTTTACTGTATGTGAATTATATATCAATCAACATTGTAAAAAAAAAGTGACTATTTCCAATCCAGGCTCAGCAAATAGCTTTCCTATTTCTATCTCTGTGGGTGGGCAATGTAGGTCTTTTCCATTTACAGTGGATATTGTGAGTGACATAAATTTTGGGCAAAAGTGAAAAAGTAGAAATAGCCTGACAAGCAGACAGCCATAAGGAACAATGTTCATAGGCATGGTGTCTGAGTTGGCAGCGCTTGAAAAATCTCAGCATTTAACAAGGATCAAAAAAGATCCTGTCAATCCACACCATGAAAGCTCAGCCTCCATCAATGCCAGACCCTGTTAGAACACAGGCATGGATTTTTTTAAACCCTCGGAGGGAGGCAGCAGTTTTATGAAGGGAATGTGGGCTCCAGAGGCACTTGGATCCTACTTCACATCACATCTCAGCCACTTGCAAGCTCTGTGACTTTAATTATCTGCTCCAAGCCTCATTTCCGTATTTGTAAAATAGAAACACCAACAGACATCTCAAAGCTCCTTTGTGTATACCAAATGAGATAATTCTGAGCAAAACACATGGTACAAGTCCAGGAACCTAATAGTCGTTTCCCACTTTCCCACAGTTAAACCAAAAATAAAGAAAACTGGGATCACTCAGCCAGTTTCTTATTCTTATTCATCTAAGTTGCAGTTAGTTAGAGTCCAATTTGTGGAATGAGACTGAATTTCAACCTTTACATTGAGATGTGCAGAAAATTTAGCCTTATTTAGTTTAAATTGATTTGATTCTGGATCTACATTCAATCTCAGTTATTATTTAGGTCCCTTCCTTTTTCAACTTTGCAACCGATTATAGAGAGCTTATATGGTCCATCATATGATCTAATCTATGCATTGTAAGATCAAAAGCAGCTCAGTCTACGGTCATAGGGTCTGCTTTTGGAAAACTTCCCCAAACTGTGTTTTTCCTCTAATTTCCACACAAACACAACAACCAACACAGAAGAAGACTTCTGTGACCACAAGTGAGGATTTTTTCCCCCACATAGCAAATAATGGACACCAGCTGGGTGTCCTTTAATCCAATTTTGACACTATCTGGTGATAGTGTCAGGTCCCACAGGGTGAGGACTCAGTACCCCAAACTGCCATTCCCCCCTCAGATACCAGTCTCAAGTCCAGGCCTTGGGAACTTCTGACCAACTGGCTATAAATTGGGGATCTCATGATCCTCTCTTTTGGTTCAATTAATTTGCCAGGGCAGCTCACAGAACTGAGGGAAACACTCACATATACTGGTTTATTATAAACCACTTTACATGGAATACAGGGTGAGGTAGGGGCAAAAGGCACGGAGCTTCCAGGCCCTCCCTGGGTGCACCACCCTCTAGGAACCTCCACGTGTACAGCTATCGGAAGCTCTCTGAACCCAGTCTTCCTGGGTTTTTATGAAGGTTTCATTATGTAGGCATGATTGATTAAATTATTCTCCATTGCTGACCTTAACCTTCTGCCTCTTTTCCCTCCCTGGCAGTTGGAAGGTGAGACTGAAAGTACCAACTCTCTAGTCATGCCTTTGCCCCATCCTGAAGCTCTCGGTTAATATTAGCATACAAAAAGACAACACTTGGGAGATTCCAAGGATTTAAGGAGTCCAGTGCCAGGAAATGGGATGAAGACCACATATATATTTCACAATATTGCAGAGTCCCTTACAGTTCAATGGCTTTCTGCTTCTCTGCCACTCATAGGCACAGAGCACATAAATCTGGCTTTTATGCTCCAAACTCCCTTGGCACACTGTGTAACCAGTCCTTGCTGAGGTTAGCTCACTTTCCAAGTCATTTGCCCCAGAGAGTTCCTCTCCACTATGCTGGGATTTTCTGTCCTTCATACCCACTCTAGGCAGCCTCATTTTCACATTGCTGCTCTTAAAGGCAATTTCTACTCTCTTCTCCCCTTTCCTCAAAGCTCGGCATCCTCTCTTTAATGAGAGTAGGCTTTACCCAAATATATGAATTAGCTTTGTCATGATGCAGCTTCTGAAAGTTTCCTGAAGCAAGGAAATACACTGTGTGACCATCCATTGGAATTTGTGAGTGGGTGAAATGCAGGTGGAACACACATCTGTACAAGCACTCAGACACATACTATTATCTCAATAAATTGCCTTCCCAGATTGGGGAAGAAATATGCTCCTATAGATAAATTCTTATGACTGAGTGAGCATTTCATTGAACATTCTGAAACAATACTGTGAGAAAGCTGAGCCAGACAGACTCACTTTCCAGTGGTGATCATGTCTGTATTCTCAATTTTTTTCCCCATCTATCTATAGAAACAAATCTGTTGAAATTTCATAGGAACTTCAAAATATTTTGGGGTGGCCATTAAATAGTTGAAATAATCCAATACTTTGTGCATGGTAGATGCTGAATATATCAAATTGTTTTTTATTGATGATTTGAAGATAAAATGGAAAGCTGAATTTTAAACCCCCTTATTTTTCATGTAGAGTGCAAGATAAGAAAGCACGTTTACCTGATCAATGTATTATATTAACACTCAACTGACCAGTTGGCATTCTGTGTAACAGAGTCAAAAGGGAGAGCTATACCTATAGTCAATACACTTGGTTCCAGTTATGCATCTGCCAACAGAGATACGGCCTTGAGAAAATTATCAAACTTTCCATGTTTCCATTTTCTAAAATAAAATAAAATAGTGATAATCCCATTTTATCTTGCTACCTTATGTAGTTGCTGTAAAGAGCAAATGAGGCAATCGTAAATGTTGGAGCTTAGTACAAAGTTACAGAACGACGTTATAAACTATTTCTTAATCATAAGAATAAAGTTTTCAGTAAACCAATTTTAAAAAGTATCCTTTGCTAGGAATACTGTTTGTCCCAGGGTTCTATATTGATAGATTGTACTCAGTTCTGTGTAAGGAAATAGTGCCAATGTGAAATCTGATCTGATATTAATGTGACAGAGTGATTGGATTTTGTACCGTGGCATTGTTTGGATTCTGAAATTGTCCCGGATTACCATAAATAATGCTACTATGAGAAATTTTAGATCATATCTGCAATTTAGTCCCTGTTATCTGAGATAACATTGAGATAGATACTATCTGTCATTAATATCTTAGTGCATGTGTGATGGTTAATTTTATGGGTCAGCTAAGAAGGGGTTTTTAGATAAGATTAACATTTAAATCAGTGAATTTTGTGTAATAAGATTACACTCCAAAATGTAAATGGGCCTCATCCAGTCACTTGAAAGCTTAAATAGAATAAAAAGATTGACCTTCCCAGGCAAGAGGGAATCCTCTAACAAACTACCTTTGGAACTCTATCTGCACCATTGGCTTTCCTGGGTCCCCAACCTGCTTGGCCACACTGCAGATTTTGAACTTGCCAGCTTCCACAATTTTGCTAGCTAATCCTTATAACAGATCTCTTATATGCATAAACACACATCCTATTGGTTCTGTTTCTTTGGAGAAGCCTGACTAACACAGCGTACATCAGCTTTTTGAGGTTCGGTGAAAGGGAAAATACTTTTCACCAATACTAGGAGAGAAAATATCCTACTTTACTCATTTTTAATGTTGATGCTTCTTGAGCAGAGGATTTCAAATTCAGAAGGATTTTAAGATGCATCAAATAGACATGAGAAAGATATATCAAATAGACACGAGAAAGATACATATTATATTTAATATAGACACAATAAATACAAGCTGTATGGGTTGAACAGATACAAGAAAATTGGAAAGGATGTAAATAAAAAAAATTCATGACTTGGCTATTTCTTACCCAGAATGTCAGGACTGATATAACAAGCTGCCATCTGAATTAAGAAGATATTTTAGTGTGAAAAATGTTTAGAGATTATTGTGTCAAGTTCTAAATAATTCAATAGCACACACAGAGATTTTAAACCACCCAGTTATAATTTGAATGCCCCTTTGGAGAGCTGGAGAGATAAGGTAGCTTTTGCTTGTCCAATATTGCATCATTACCATCCTACCAAAGCAGAAAAAAAGAAGAGATGACCTCTAAAGCCTCTCATATTAGCATACTTTTATTATAATCAGGCAAGCTTTGCACATAGAGCCTACAAGATATTAAAATTTAGAATATTAAATAATAAGATCACATACAATAGCATTTCAATGCCATTAGCTTCCAATAAATCAAATTTGCAGAAATTAAAGCACTGAGTTATTATGTTTCACTGAGAGGAAATATTAAAATTCATGAGTATTCTAAAGGACACCATAACTAAAACAGAGCAGATTACAGTTCTGCCAATGCAGGACCAGAAATTACCAATAGGTCTTTACCATGAAATTATCAGAAATCAATAGGAAAATAAATATCTGCATGAAAAAATGTATAGGGTTAACTTGAATGATAGTGACAGAAGATAAGAAAGTTAGGCAAATAATTTAAAAATAGCTGATATCTTTTATAGCTTATAGGAAAAAGAAAATGCCAGTAAAGAGGTTAAAGAGAATATGAAGGGCATTTTAAAATAGTTTAAGAGGAACAAGATAGGAGAAAGATGAAATAGACCTTTTTAGATCAAGCTGGATATAGAAGCCATAGAAACTGATAAATAATAATTAGAAATAGAAGCAGCCATAATTTACAGTAGAGAGAATATTGAAATTTTATAAACTGTCATCAAAAGTCTTTATAAATTATAAAACTGAGAAGTAATACAGATTTAGAAAAAGTAAACCTAAAGGAAAAAAACTTAAAAAAATGATGTAGAATATTATTTAGGTGCTCACCCCTCAATAAAGGATCTCATGGAAAATCA
>RJWJ010029349.1:0-20687 GCA_004363605.1 Indri indri
TTTCATTGCAAGAACAATTATAAATCTTATTTTGCCCAAATACAACAATTAATGAGTTCAATGACTGAATTCTTGAAAGAATAGCGTAAGTTGTCTACAATAAAAGAAATACAGGATTCTGAAGGTATTACCATATTCTTTCTACAAAATTAAAAATTTATCCATGGAATAATTGAGAAGGGGAAACTTGTGAGATAATATCTTTTTGTAAATAATGGTGTTTTATCACATGAATTGAGAGGTGTGCATGTTATGAAAACAATATACAAATTCTCCGCAGTGTTCCAAGTTATAAGATATATGGTTTTATGTTTTTCCATGATGATTACAACTTATTTCTGTTTAACTTTCCATACTTCTCTTTGATTAATCTAATGACATTTTTTTCCTTCTTATTTCTAATGTTTTATTTTCAATGTTCTCTTTCCATTTTCATTGTAGTGGATTTTCATTTTCATTTGTAATGTATTTGATCTCCATTTTTGTTTCATTAGCATTTCTGTGGTATCCTGGTGCTCTTATACATAGTCAAGCATTTTAAACTTCTTATAATGTATAAATATTTGATTAAGTAAATATAAATCCAAAACATTAAAATTCTTCATTGAGCTAAATTAATGCTTAGAATTGCATATGATTATTATAACACATTTAAATATTGCACTAAGTTCAAAATAGGTGAAATATATTTAACATTATACTCTGTAGAAATTATAAGCTTAATTAAAACAATAATTAAACAAATGCACAGAAACAAATGCAACTTTTATAGTCACAACTTGCTTCACGACTTTCAATGCCAACAGGTATAACTCATTAATCTCTAAATGCTTCCTTATTCACTGGGGCCACACTACTCAATGTTTAAAATAGATATCTAAATGGGATTTGGTTGAATAGATTGCAGATTCAGTTCATAACAGTTATCCTATGGGCAAATGTACTCAGTTTCAACAACTGATTTGCAAATGAATTCTTGTTAGACAACCTGTCTTAATAGAAAACTAACAAGTACTGCCTTCATATTATGTAGATAAATAAATCAGTCAGCTAAGTCATTTCCCTTGATCCCATCTGTCATATTAAGCGAAGCACCAATATTTACTGCATTAAAATACATATATAACTCAAAAACAATAAATAGAGAGGATAATAATGTAGCAGTGCACATGGACTTTTGCATCCATCAAACAGGGTTTGTCTCTTACTCTTCTTTTACACTTCATTTGTCTCTGTTTTCTGCATTAATCCTAAATGTTCCAAAATAAGATAGTATATGTGATTTTTTTTTAGTGATTACTAATTGAGAATACCTTATTTATTTTACTTTTGTTCCTTTAAAAGGAGAGTTTTCGAAACTCAGGTTAGAGGTGAACTAGTTATTAAAGTAAAGGCAGTTTCTACCAAGGTCAGTTTTTTCAAAAGAAAAATCCAACACATTTAGAAAACCAAAACCTTTCAAATGATTTTATTAAATTAATTAGCATGTAGGTCATACTAACACTTCCATAAAAGGGGGCAAGGCGTTGGAAAAGGCAGTATATCATTTCATTGCTTTATACCACAATAGCTAATGCAATAAAAATGTTTATTTAATGAAACGAAAATCCTTGATCCTCCTGGCATTGACAAACCATTAGTACTACATTTTAAAATTTCAGAATTTCATTCTTTCCACAGAAATACTTTATAAAATAAATCGGACTGAATTATTGCTGCTCATGAGTTCACAGGACTAATTCACATTTATCTGGAATGAATATTTATTTGAAAAAAGTATCGATTATATAGAAATTCATCAATATACATTTGTAACTTTCTCGGTGGGTCGAGTCATATTAATCTTTATTCCATTAAATGTAGTTTTGAGGTGTAGATAATAATTTAATGAGACTACTTTTAAAGCATTCTTTCAAATGGGTATTACTCCTTCAAAGTAGCCTCCTTGGAAACAACAAAAAACTTATTCCAATAAACCCATTGCTCAAATTGTTTTTGGAATTCTCATTCAGAAACCGCAACATATTATTTGAGATGTATCTCAATAAGCAAAACTCCTTTGAAGGCATATGTACTTTTAGAGAATAAAAAGTCATTTTGAGCTCCTTTTTGTCTACTATTAATAAATTAGGTAAGAACACTTGGTAATACATTTTGGTAAACTTTTGAGATGTTCTTATCAAATAATGAAGCACTGAAGCTGTTTGCTCATATAGCTTTAAAATTATTTTGAAAGTAAAAACAAAATAATATTTTGAAAAGTACTTTGAACAGTAGCCTACAAGGATGAAAGCAATGATTCATGTGGAGTGATACAGTGTGTTCTGGCATGAAATCATTCTCAGGTATGTCATATACATAGGAACTGAGTAAACTGTTGTTTTCATTCATTATATCTGGTTTCATGACTTCTCAACAAGTCTTTATTTCATTCACTCATCCATCCATACATACATGTAACCATTCATTCATTTATTCATCAAACATGTAGTGAACTATTACAATGTGCCAGGCTAAATTCAAGGGCACAAGATAAGTAAAACATGGTCCCTGCTTCTCTTTTGCATCCTTGGATTATTCCCATAAATATTACAGATTCAACTCTCTTTTCTTAAATAGAAAATTGCTTAAAATAATCTGAATCTTAAGGAAAATGATTTATTTTGCAACAAATGCTATTCTAAGAGAAAATATTCAGTGAACTTACTGACTTTGAGATTCTCATGTTTTCTCTGTTACTGTCAACACTATAGTAACCTGTCACTTGGTTTTGAAACTCAATAAATTCTCCCCAATGAACTCATTATCCATCAGTTAGGCATAGAAATGACTTAATCACCCAGCATCTCATTAACTGAACTCTCAACCATATATTATTCTCTAACCCTAGTTTTAGAAGACAGCATATGATCAAACAAATTCATATTATCAGCTTATTTTAAGGAACAAGTTCCAGAGAATATTCTGGGATCAGTATCATCCAAGCTAACAGTGTACTCATTCAACACTCATATCCAAGTAATTGACAAGGTGAATAATTATGCAGAAACATAATGCTGACAGACTGCAAAGATCTGCAAACCTTATGGATGTAACATTATTCAGAATACTGTACTTGGACAGAAAAGTATATTCTCCCCAATGTTTTCAACAACAACAGATAATGGGAAAAATATTTTTAACTAAGATATGCCTTTAGGCAAAGCTTCCTATCCCTGGGTATCCAATAATTAAAGTTTTAATACAAATAACCATTACATCTAGAAATGTAAAAGTGAAATCTACTAATTATTGCCACACACATCAATCCCTCAATCAAGAGACAAAAATTAAACATCTTAGCCTTCAGCTTTATATGCCTCTATTTTCTCTAATATGAAGATCATAAAATGATAAAAACGTCAAAGGTAATTTTGCCTAGAAAGAAGTTGGTAAATTTTAGTGATGAAAAATGAATACACAAGAAATTACTTGAATGTAGTTAGATATGTTAAATGTTATGATATTCCTGAAGTTTTGATGATCTAAGATCTATAGTAGAGCAAAAAATAAAAGAAAGAGAATCACCATCAGTCATCATATTTCTTGAACTCTGAGCATGATGCATGTGGTAAAAGGAAAAGAATGTCCAGGGACCAGGAAGATAGGGGAGGTTGAGTAAGAGTTATAAGGTACGTTATGGTATTTGCATTGCATCCTATAAGCAATGCCAGGCCATTAAATGACAGGATCAACTTTCTGTTATTAGAAAGATCACTCCATTGGCAGTGGGAAGATTGATGTGATGCAAGAGGGAACTGAATGAAGGAAGATTAGATAAAGACTACAGGTGAAAAGATGAAGAAGGCCCAAACTAAAATCATGATTATAGAGAGAGAGGGAGGAAAGGTTGGACACAGGAGATACTTCTGAGCAATGTATGTAGGTTTAATCCCACTGAAGTGTTTTCTTCTGTATACCTTTATGGTCCAAACTGAACTGAACAAACATCAACATGAGTGGGAAGAGTAGCTTAATACAAAAAATTCTAGACGGTGATATGTTTCAAAAGGATGTTATAAAATTATTTTTCAGGGGACGACCTCGTACATATGCCCCCAATACACAAACAACACACACACACACGCACACACACACACACACACACACCTCCCTTCCCAACAGAGCTTTAAAATTAGCAAAGTATCATCATATGAATTACTTGATCACGACAACCTTGTTAAAATAGGTGTCATTATCTCCACTTTGTTGTTGAGTAAACTGAACACAGAGATGACTCCATTTGTCGAGGGTCATTCCATGTGAAGTGGTGGGCTTAACTCCAGACATTGCTACTCTGAGCTGTGGTTTTCCTAGCACCAAGCTTTATCCCTGCCTGAAAGAAAGTGACAGACAGACTTCTAGACAAGCTTCAAAGGGCCTTTTCTAGAGAGGCTTGAGTCTTCCACTTATTATCCAGATAATCTTGTCCAGACAAGTTACTTCTGACTGAACCTCGGCCATTGTTACAATACAGTGCAATAATATAAAGTGCCATTGGCCTTGTCTCGCACTCTTATAAATCCCACTCTTCATCAAATATTTGAAGATAGCTATACTATCAAGCAGAAATGTCACATGGGCTGGGTTTCATGAGTCAGCTTTGAAGTATACAGAGTTTGTAAACTCTGAATATACCCCTGGATTTGTTTACTAGATCAGAGAGTATAAATGTTGAGAGGGTCAGAGGCAAGGCCAGTATGTTTACTATTAATGAACATTACCTAAAGAGAGCAAATAATAAATGGATAAAAATGAATTAAGGATAACATTATAAAATGTCAGAAGATGAAAGTTTCAAGGGGTTAGATATACCCAATAGAATCAAACGCTGCAAAGAGGAAAAGGAGAGTGATTACTAATAACATTCTGTTGAATTAGACGATTTAAAAAGTCATTGCTTATAATAATTTAAATTGTCATCCATAAAATTGACAAATATTAAAAAATTTAATACATAATTGTTAGTGAGGGTCCAGGCAAAAAGGAAATTCACACTGTACTCTTTACCATGTCAATTGGAGCCATATAGTATTACAGAACAAGAGCCTCAAAATGTGTATGCAATCTTTCCTAACTATTCCAAATTCAAGAAATTTCCCTGCTCCCCCACAAAAATCAGAACTCTACAAACAACCTAAGGATAAAACGATATGATATATAGTTTTGAAGAAAAATTTGTGGTTGGTGTGAAACTTGAACAGAAATCACTGGTAAGGAAAACTGTTGGGCGATGCTGAAGACATTTTGTTCCTTCAAGAATATTGGCAGTAAACAGAAGGCAATAAACAGAGAAGTAGAGTAGACTTTAGAAAAATCCTAAGCTTCGGTTGGTCACTGAAATTTTTTGACAGTAATTAAGTTAATAAAAATCCTACTGGGATTAAGAGCTTTTGACATGTTTTCTCCAGCGTGTTTTTAGAGAAAGAGGCACAATAGACAAGAACCTCTTTAACAAACAGATCAGGTACTTCAAAATCTCTAGCTGACCCAATGATATACAAAGGTTGAGGATGCTTCTAGATTAACAAGTTAGTACATACGATTTAGGCATCCTTATCTAGTTTTATCCAAAATCGTCTTCATAAGTGAACAAATGTAATGGCTCCTAAATAAGCTTGATAATAGTGGTTGATATAAAAGACAGTGTTCAGTTGTTGACCCATAATCATTTGCACCAGATTTACCCCAAATGGACACAGTGATCTACCATATATCTAACAATATCACAACTAGCCAAGGAGTTTTAAAATAGTAAAGAGAGATAGTAATGAAGAAAGCGCCCACCAGTTTTCTCAAAGGAACTGCAAACCACCGCATTATGCATCTCTGAATAGGGAAAAATCGTAGCTTTAGAATGCCATCGGGCAGAGCCACAATGGTGTGAATGTTCTTTATTCTCTTAGAAACAAACTATGGCTCTCTAGGTTTGCACAAAGAACATAACTTGTAAGGAACTCTTTCCTTACTCCCCTCTTCTCTCAAGGTTATGGGTTACCTATTTTGTCCTGTGGAATGTTTAACAACAAAGGTACCTGAAGACCCATTTTCAACAGGTCTTTTTCAGTTTCGAAGAGATAAGGAATCACTGCCTGGTGGGTCATCCACTTCCAACAGAGAAAGGTGACCCAGATGATGGGCACTGATGCCCTCAGCCTTCTTCACTTCAGTAGAATTTGACCTTTTTTTTTGGTTTGTTTCCAATGTAGGTAAATGAGCTCTGCAAATATTAAGTGGTGTCAGGCATGCTGTGAGCCCCTTCCTAATGAGGCCCTAAGGATGTAAGCTGGAGGAACCATTTCAGCTGGTCTAAAGGCGATACCTAACAGTCAGACTTTTAATTTCACTTAAGTGCAAACCGGAAAAGGGTAGCCCTGGACGGCATTTTAAATATGAAGGAATAAACTCCAATCATAGCATAATCCAGTTAATAACACAATAGGGTTTTCAGAAATGACCTAAGGCAAATGATAAAGCAAATGATTAAAAAAAAAAATCCCAAACTAGTCACACAGCATGAAGAAGGTCTGTTATTTTGAAGCGCTCCTTTGCAGACACATCTGCATTTATCTTAATAAACAGTAGGCTTTCTGATCCAGGTTCTGGGAGGTAGCCATACGACAATAATCTTGGTGCCAAACCTATTTACACATACCGCATTAGAGGAGATCAAACTTTAGCAAAGTTATTTCTGTCTACTCATCACACTCCTGCATCTGGGTCTCCTCCTAAATTTTAATTCCCTTTTATTGGTATTTATTCTGAGCTGTATTCTACAATCTCTACCTCATATATTCATGTCAGCATTATCTGGTTTGGGTTATAAGCAACTAGTACACAAGGACTGTGTCAGTCTAAATGGCTCTAAAGAGTGTGAAAGCAGCATGAGTCTTCAGAATGTTTTTCTGATAATGATGATGAATCTCTTTGGAAAAGTTAGCAACAGCCAATGAAAAAAGATGGAAGTAATTATCTTTTCTTTAACCTCTTGTTCAGTAATATGCTCTCTTACACAATGTCTCTGCTTTTGAAAATATATGCAGATGTCTCTCTCTCTCTCTCTCTGTTTTTATCTCTTTTTTCTATCTCTCTTCATCTCTCTCTCTCCATCTATATCCCCAGGCAGAGAAAAGCAGTGGGATGCCCTGATTCTGCAATTTGTGAAAATGACAAAAATGGCAGACATGATTCAAATCATTCATCAAGATAAAATTATTTTAATAGAAGAAAAATAATATAGTAAAAATTAGATCGTATAGTATTTGTTATAGGTTGAGTGGTTTATTACAAAAATAAGCATATATATTTGCCCATGAGGCAACTAATCCTTTTCTACTTATGGTCTCAGGCAATGATCTCTAGTGAGAAAATATTCCATAAGTTTGTACCTTTCACTCTATTTTCTGCAATGAGTCCCCTGATACACAATAATACCGTGTTCTATGACACAGAACACACTAGCTGTTATGAGATAGAAGTAATACCCATCAGTAGCAATTGTAGTTGATGTTTTATTGTTCAAACATACACACTTCAGAGTATATAAACTTAAATCTTTCTTGCTTAAATTACTGTCAAGTCTACACATTACAATAATATATGCTTTCCTTTTTAATTAAAAAAGTTCCTGTATTTATATATATATATGTACATATATATTTTTTACATACTTTCTCACTCCTAGGCATATAATATTCACTTTTGAAGCCAAAATGATCATTTAACTATTTATCAAGTAGAAAAATAGTAATGTTGTCTGTTTAACTAGTATAAGCCTTAAGAAACTCTGTTAAAGAATAAAATTGTAAATTAGATTCGCCTGTCCTAATTGATAATTACTCTGAGTGTCTATGAATGGAAACAAACACTTAATCATACAAAATCATTACCAATGTGCTAAACAGCAGGCCAATTTTTATATGTGTGTAAGTATTTATGACAAGAAAGTGAAAACTGGAGAAAGAGATGCGCACATATTTGAAGGTTACTTTTCACCTGTGTTATCTAAATGCTTCCAACCTCAGCATATTACTGCTTCATTCCCCTACTTTTCTGTTTTAAATTAGGAATTGTTAGTAAAAGGTAAGTAATATGTTATTTGTTCGATTGCCTTCAATAAAAGAATTATTTTCTATGATGTAATTTTAGTGTTAATATTGAAAGGCAGCACTAATGGTAATATGTTCTAATTATTTTATAATTAAGAAGGTATTTTTTGAAGTCATATTTTTTAAAAGCCAGAGTGTAACTAAGCAGTATAAAGTTTTTTTTCTTTTTTTTTTTTTTGGTGGCCATCTAGTATAGAGGAAACTAAATATATCTCTAGATATCTTACAAACACCCTTTTACAATGAGTACCTAAACAGTACTATTCACAGTTTTAAAGTGACATTTCAAAAACCCTTTGGGTGCATTTTGTTAACATTTGCATTATTTCTGTGAGGTAAAATAATACCTATTATATTATTGAATGTTATGATATCACACGTCTTAACATAATCATTTTTTCAATATAACAAACATTTGTTTAGTGACTTGTAGGTATAAAACATAGAATTATGGGCTATGGAGCTTATAAAATGAACACACACAGTTCCTACTCTGAAAAAGCTTAACACTGCAGAATAATTTATTTGAATTTATAAACCCCACAGATATCTCATAAATCATAAAAATTCCTATTTTATTTCTGAAATTATATTCCATATCATAGACTATTCTAGACTACTTAGATTTACCAGTCCAGTGGATTCTAATACTGCTTTGAGAGATTCAATGCATTCATTTTCACTGTTTTCATTCTAGTTGACCAGAAAAATCGTAAATAAAAATATATGTGACACTTCTATTGCATAGTTTTTGGTTTATGAAGAAATACAAAGTAAGCGTATTTCCTAAAGTCTTACAGGAAACGTGGAGGCACATGGAAGGGCCAGGGTTGTGAAGGGCATTCCAGGCAGACAGAAAGGCAAAGGCAAAGACGGCGGGTTGACGTGGCTGGAGCCAGGAAGAGCCAAAGGGGGAGAAAAAGGGAAAAGGAAGAAGAGAAGGAAGGAGTGGTTAGGGGTAGTAGTTAAAGGGGTAGTACTTATTGGTTTAACCAATGAAGACTTCTGACGCCATGCTGAGGAGTTTAGATTTAATCTAAAAATTAAGGATTTGCGGGAATTTGGGACGTCTGACAAACATGCAGAGGATGCTTTGCAGAACAACAAAACTAGAAGCAAGGAGAGGTTTAAGGAGAGAGTACAGTAAGCCAGGAAAACATCATTAGGGTAAGTGAACTGGGGGAGGGGTGGGAGAAGAGATGTGCAGGAGGGAATGGTCTGGACAGGAATTAGGAGGAATAAGAGAAAGAATCTAATGACATCAGCTGTGGGGGAAGGGTGATATGTTCGGAACGATAGCCAGGTGTTGGCTTAGGTGTCATTAGTAAGTAAGATATGGAAAGTGCGAGAAGAGGAGAAACTTTTTTATTTGTTTCTTTGCAGAAGAGGGAAAGGGTAGTGTGGAATAATGAATTGTTGAAGACATGTGAGGTTTGAGTTGTCTGTGAGATATCCAAGTGAAGATGTTCGGTTGGCCAATGAATACATAGGCCTGCTGTTTCGGAGAGAGGTGTGAGGTGGAAATATGTATGTGTGTGTATTAGCATATAAGTTGATAAATAAAATCCTGAATGTTAATGAGATTCTCAGGAAGTATAAAGCAACACAAGAAACAGTGAAAGAGAGAGCGCATTAAAACAACTGCGGCTCTCCTAATTTTCCAAGCCTTCTACTAATGTTAAGATTATGTAAATTTCTATGAGCAATTAACTCACATCATTCAGGTCACCATCACCTATAGTACCTCTTCTTTGTCATTGCAATTTGCCAATGATTTTAAAAACTCAGTCATATTTTTGCCTTGTTTAATTTTGTTCCATTTATTATCACTCCAAATTATGTTTTTAAGACTTATTCATGCTATTACACGTAGAGCTAGTTCATTCATTTTAACTAATGTGTATTTTCTGATTGTAGGAACTTTGTTTGCTCACTACCCCTTTGATAAACATTAGATGATTTCTACTTTTTGCAACTAAAAACTGGGTTGCAGTAAATGTCTTTTAACTCACTTCTTTAAGCACATAAGCAAAGTGTTTTATAAGGGGGTAATTACTTGGAACTGGAATGGCTGGGTTCTTAGGCATGCCACCCTCATGATTTCAGGAGAAGGGAAATGAGATGGAGGGTCAGTGAGTGAGTATAAAAGAGGAAAATACGCTTCTGAAGAAAACAATATCTATGAAAATATGTTTAAGCTCTAAAATGTTATTTAGTAGCTCGCTATCATTACCATTTTTTCTTCTTTCTAAGCCAACTTCATTTATTTTATTCAGTTCTTCTCTGTATAACATGAGAAGGGCCAAAAAATTACTTTAATATTTCCCAAAGGATGTTCTATCTTTAGGAAGATAATAATAGTTGTATGATTTTTAAAAAGGAAACCATGGTGAAATAAATTTGGGATACGATGCATAATATGTGCATTTCTTACAGTATTGAAATGTATACTAAATGTGTTAAAAGCTCTAAGGATTGTTATTTAAGTGTGTTTAACCCAGTATTTGGCAAACCTATTTTACTTGGGAACCTCTTCCAAACACACCTACTAACAATTTACCAATTTACGGAACTGGTGGCCTGTGGAGCAGGTTGGAAGAGATAAGCTGAACTCAGTATTCACTGCTGAGCTGATAAAACCTTCAGAAGCAGCACTGTGATTTCTGCTGGCCCTTCTGGACTTGCCCCTGGTAATATGATGTTAGCGTTTCTCCCTCCTCACCCTCTGCCTGGCTCTGAGACTTCTAGTTGAGAATATATCACAAAGGAAAACAATTCTGTCTTTCAATGCAAAGTCTTAGGTAGATCTGCAGAAGGTACACATTTTCTTTGTTTTACTAAACAGCATCTTGTTATTCTGAACAATATTTGTTTTGTTTCTGATAGACTGCAGGTTATTGAGATCTTTACTTTATTTAACGAATTATATTTAAGCACTGATATAGCTTACTATACATCAGGGACTACGTTCTTCACTAATAGAAATTCCCTTAATCCCCCTAAAAGAATCTAATTATCCCCAGTTTGCAGAAGGACAAACTGAGGCTTAGAGAGACAGAGGGATGCAGCAAAGCCAGGGCTCAAACCCAGGCAGCTGCTGCTTCCTCAGTGTTCTCAACTGCCATCTGCCTCCCGAAGGCACAGCATGTGACTGCCCACCACTTAGAAGAAAAGGATGTTCCTTGCATTGCGTCCTTTCATTTTTGTTTTCTGGCATCTTTACATATTATTTAAAATTTATATATATTTGAAAAAGTAGTTGACCTGACAAGAATAATTGAGTCTAAAGTTGTAGAATTAAACTGTCCCTTCATGGTGAGATTTTAGATTGTTTCAGAATTGTGTAAACCTAATTACCGGTACATTTTTATCTTCTGTTATAGTAAATAACAACAAAGCTAAATTTTATTATGTTTTTTTCTCCTACTAAATGTGTGTCATAGCCATTTACAAACCCATTTGGTGCTATTCTTATTCTCGAGGTTTGTTTATTTGCTTTTTAAAATACATTGCATTGTCTTACTTTAAAAAAATAAAAAACTTCAATAAAAATAATTGCAAGGAAGTGGGGAAAAGATCAATGACCTGTAATTTATATTTCAATGGAGATACTAAAATAAGCTGCTTTTATTTTTGATTTATTTTAGAGGATGGTTTTAAAGCCTTCTTTTGACAGCTACTACAACCCTATACTAAAGTAGGAACTGCTTGGAAAAAAATCTCACTCTCCCAAAATATCAATAAAATGAGCAAGAAAAATTAGCTTCACAGCAGGCCACTTTAATGAGACACAGAAGCAAATTGGACAAGGCAGATAATATGATGCCTTCTGGAATACAATAGAGAATAGAATTAGTAAGTATAAAAGAAGTCTCATCATTGTGTAAATCAAACTCCCAAGGTAGGAGGAAAATCTCATGTATCTATGAAAAGATGGGCAGGTGGGCATGTGCCTATAGGTACTAAGGATTCGTTCTTGTGCATGTGTTTATGTACATGGGTGCAAATGTGTCCATATATATTATACTATGCAGACCCTAGTATGCTATCTCTATCCTAACAAGGCAAATAAACATTATTACTACAACCAAAATTTCCAAGAAAAACAAAGATAGGGCATGTGCAACTCTTGAATGTAATGTAACATTTCCAAAGTAGACAAATCAACTCCTTTCAAAAAGTGAAACTACATTTTAGAGAAAATGAAGTTATTCTTACAGTGAATAGTGACAATCACATGGAAATTAAGGATTTCTCAGGATTAAAAGATCCTTCTCAAGTAAATAATAGCCATTTTTACTAAGACAGACGTAAAGGTCATCAACTTTTGCTATATTCTTGCTTGAAGAAGTACTGACTTATAAATGTATTATTTAACATTTCATATATCTAAAGAGATATCTTATAGAAAACTCCATGAGACATGTTTTTAAAGTCTCCAGGAAAAAAATTCATTTTAAATAATTATTGTCAGAATTCATCATCAACTCTAAAGCAGGTCATGAAGACTCTGAGTTATGTCTTTAAAAATTCAAGCTGTTATAGTAAATTCTCACCCCAGATTAGTTCCTCAGAGATAGTTTTTAATAGATGATATATCAAAAGAAACCATTACACACAATAGTTCTACTTGTGTATTGTCTTCCTACATGGCATTAGCATCTTCCTACACAATGCATTTGGTGCTGATATAAACATGGTTTGAGTTCCTGCCCTCATTCATTCATTCAACACTATAGAATGCTGTAGAGTGACCACATGTCTGGCACTAGGCTGTCCAATAGAAAGTTAGACAAGAAATGAGAAGAACTAAAACCATAGTGGTTGTGGAGTTAGAAGGACCTAGATTAGGACGTCAAATGTGATGCTGCATAACTGGAGCCTTGGGAAAATTACTACCCTCAAGGACTTTGAGGGTCTTCTGTCTGGCCATTTGTTACATAAATTTCACTACAGATGTGTAGCGAGCTACAGATCTGCCTGACACAAGCTATGTTACGCCACCCTCACCACACACTCCCAGGGCTGTTTGGTGTTGTGCATATCCAGCTGATTGAAGGGCTGCTGGAATGAGTTCATTAGGTGTATATTTGCCTAAACCACAAAGAGTGTCCTGGGAGAAAACAATAACAGAGGCTCATAAACTAAGTGTAAGGACAACGAATTTTTTTCAGAGGAGAGTGGCACTTTTAAGTACAGCAGGTTATATGGCTCAAGATTGTTTCCTGACCCCACAATTTCTCTCAGGGGCTTGTGTCAGATTCCTGGGGAAAGGGAAAGACAAAAATCAAATAAAAGGGCTCTTTCACAAAATTCATAGGAAACACTAAAAACACAAGGCAGCTCTCCTCTGCAGTCTACGAAACAGCAGGCAGAACTAGCGCGAGGATGGGGAACTTGTGCCACATCTGCAAGGCGATCGCAGGGTTGCAGGTGACATTTCTGCATTGATCAGCACAAAGGGGGACACACACCACATGATAACCAGAAGCCATGCTTGTGAGCACAGGTGAGCAGGCACTCTCAGGCGAGAAGAAGCCAGGCAAAGGGGTGGGGGGTCACTGCTTTTCCAGATAAGAAATTTTTACCCTCAGATATGCGCAGCAACAGAGAGGCAGACTTAAAACATGCCCTTAGGACCTCTGTCATCTGAAGTTTTTCTGCTGTCATTCTTAGCTCTCTGCAAACCCTGTCTCCATACACGTACATACATTTGAATTTGAGTGGTAAAACATGAAAACCAATGAAGATTTATAGTACTTAGTCTGCCTTTAAACAAAATATTTTCATGCTTTTTTAATACATAAATTATCAAGTATATTATGAATTCATATGGTACAAACTACTCTCCCTAATTATCAAAAATAATGGAATTTGGCTTCCAATAGCCTAATCAAAGTGATGCTCTGGATTCAGAGGATGTAGCATATTGTGATGCCACTAATGAGAAACTTCTGCCAAGCTACTGCACCTATACTAGTTCATCCACAACATCATTATGAATGCATGTGGAATTGGGGGATAATTGCCCCTCCCTGCAAACCAGCATAAACCAAGAAATGTGGCTTGGCAAATAGCTATCCTACTGAAGTACCATTTCCAGCTCCTGGGGTTCCAGAATATAGTGGTCCTAGGTAGGCTTTGCTAAATGAGGATGCCATAGAAACAGGAAAAATTGAAACTTCATAGTTTATTCCCCACATATTTTACCATAAGGCTTTCCCCCTGCCCCCAAAACATACTTTTGGGCAAACCTCTAGACTGATTTTGGTTATTCTTCATTTTATTTAATTGGCCAATAGACAGTTTTTAAAACTGTAACTATGATTTGCTCCGTATTTTACAAGGCAATGGAGAAAAACAAGTAAGATGTTGAACCTGATTTCAAATGCCATCTCTGAGGGAGACAATCATCTATCACAATTATAACACTTGGGTGCTTAGCAGAAGAGTATGTATAGGGTGCTTCAGAAGCATATGAAAAAGGGACCCCTGACACGCTCTGATTGAGAGGGAATGTTTCTGTTTTTACAGAGCAAGCAGTATTTAAGTGAGTCTTGAAGTTAGGGTTGGAGTTTATAAGGTTTTCTAGAGAGAAAGAGAAATCCAAGCAAAAGGAAGAGCATGTCCACAGACTTGAGAGAATATGAGGAATGACAGATAAATGCACTGTGGCTGGAGAATTCTGTAGGGCTGTGTGTGTGTGTGTGTGTGTGTGTGTGTGTGTGCAAGAAGGCTTTGCAGTTGGAAGTGGGAACAAATTCCAGGTCCCAAACTAAATTTGCATTTAATAAGCCCTGGAGAATCCCAGGAGGACTTCAAAATTAGGGAACTAACATGGTAATATTTCCTTTTAGAAAGTTTCAGTGTGGGAAGGGCACCAGTGGCGGTGGCTCATGCCTGTGATCCCAGCACTTTGGGAAGCCAAGGTTGGAGGATTGCTTGAGATCAAGAGTTTGAGACCAGCCTGAGCAAGAGCAAGACTTTGTCTCTACAAAATATAGAAAAAAATCAGTCAGGCATGGTGGCACATGTAGTCCCAGCTTCTCAGGAGGCTGAGGCAGGAAGATCACTTGAGCCCAGGAGTTTGAGGTTGCCGTGAGCTATGATGACACCACTGCACTCTAGCCTGGGCGACAGAGCAAGACCTTATCTCAAAGAAAAAAAAAAACGTTTCAGTTTGGATTGGAGGGATTGGAGGAGGGAAGGAAGTGAGAAGCGTAGTTCACAGAAACAGGCAAGGGCTTCCCTCCTGGCCGGAAAGAGAAAAATACCGGAGGGAAAAACAGAAAGATGTAGGAGGTTACCGTTCCTCCTGTGAAGAGAATGCAGGAATTTAAATATCAGAAATTTCAATTCAAACAAGTTAGAAAGAAGCTAATAGGCTCAATAAAAAAATACTTAAGAAATATTATCATATTATACTAAGAAAGTATAGTTTTCTCAAAAGAATGAGAAATGTTATCAATTCCTGGGGACAGGGATCCTAAATGTTATTATACCCTCAATAGGGCTTTACTAAAAGCACCCTAGGAATTTTTTCCTAAACACTAGGTGTTTCCACTTGAAGTCTTGCTTTCTATTTAATTTCCTTTAGCAGAAATTCCAGAAGCTAAAAATAAGATTTACTGGGATGAAAGGGAGGAAAAAACAAAAGAGAGAGAGAGAGAGACTGAAGCTCAGTCCCAGCAGGCCGGTCTGGCATTCGCAGCAACACTCCGGCACCATCTCTCCTCTCTCCTGGCCTCATCCGACCCGTCACACCATCCCGCCTCTTGCACATGTGCGCACTTGAGTTTTGGGCCATAAATCTTGCAAAGTCTGTCAACTGACAGCCTAATAGCATGAAAGGAGGATCTGCAAACAAGATGGTTTCGAGCCATTGCCCATGACCCTGAACAAATCGGGGCCTGGTTCCCTTTGCAGTTCGGAGTCTCCCCTTTAATCACTTAACTGGGTAGATTGATGTGACACGTAAGAAATAAAATATGAGGTCTCTATTTTCCAGATATCTACTGGTCTCATTTACTCTTTCCCTGGCAGTTAAGTTGAGCTTTTCATATTTGGAGCCCTAATCAATGTATAAATGAGGGGCAGCTGATAATCTCGCCCTTCATGATTGTATTAGCTATTCACAGGAATGCAACCTTTTCCAGCTTTCTACCTGGTAGTCATTGAGGAGTGTTCAAATAACAACGTCGTGAGGTTACGGGCTAAGGCAGTGGTTATCAATCTTGGCTGCACAGAAAAAAAATCACCTGTGGAGTTCTGTCGTGCTTGGGGTGGAGGGGTATTTTAATATTTTAATACAGATTCTTGGCCCCTAAACTAAACCTAATAAATCAGGATTTCTGTGTGTGAGGCCCAGGCATTTCTATAAACATCCACTGCACATGCTGATGTTCAGTCACAGCGAAGACCGAGAAGTTATCCAGGATATTTATCGAGTTTCTACCGGCTGTGGAAACCATTGATCCATAAAGAAATGTTGCACGAGAGAAGCATGCAAAAATGCAGATTCTTAGGAACTCCCAAGGACTACTGAATTAGAATCTTGGGAAGTAGGGCCCAGAAATCGCAGTTCTGAAAAACTTCTTAGGCGAATTTTAGATTCACTGCCTTTTGAGAACACTTTAAAAGGGTTACGAACAGCTGCTTTGTTTGCTTACCATGTCAACTCTACAGCTATTAGCAAGACTTAGAGAGATGGAAGGAGTCTGGGACATATTCACCGAGATCATACCAATTACTATTCCAGATACTGGTAAGGAAGGAGAATGGAAAAAACACAAAACAAAAACAAGGAGGAAATAAGTTTCCTGCCTTATGAAAAGAGATACTACTCAGTGGAGAAAATAATCACCAAGCATTCTGTGAATTAGATTACGGAGTAACAGAAGGAAAAGCGCAGAAATGCTAAGGGGGTGCATTGCAGCCCGTCTTTCTGACAAGTCATGCTTGGAAGTACATGTGCAGACACCAAGAGCTACTTTTTGATTATGAAGCACCCTTTGACAGGCCTTACCTAAAAGCCCAAAAAGTATATTTCACATTTGTCCAAAAACCACATGAAAAATGCAAATATCTTCAACATTTGTTAGTTATACTTAGCATCAGACTTACATGCTTAGCATGGCAATTAAAGAAAGTTATATTCCTCCTCTTCACCTCGTATTTTGTCTTCTTGGAGTCCCTTTTGTTCAGTTCTCTAACATCTTTAATGGAATGGGAACACTTTTCCAGCAGTTTCACACATAGTGTTTTCAGTTCGATGAGAATAATTGCGTGATACCTAAATGGGGAACCCCACAAAAGGGAAAAGCAACCCCAAACCAAAAAAAACCTACAGCGTACCAAAAGAGTACAATGGAATTTTGGGGTGACGGTGTTTCTATGGAGGCAGTACTCTGCTCTCGGAAGCTGTTTCCACAAAGGTAGAGAAACCATCAGTCCTGCACTGCAGACACAGTGTGTGCACATGTAAGGCAAAGGCATGCAGTCTTTTACACACGCGCACACACACACACACAAACACACACGTGCGCGCACACACACCCCCTAAACTATGTATCCATAGAGTATAAAATGCAACTACAGTCTGCAAAATAGACTACATATGTATATCATCTATGCCATATGTATTTCAGATGTATGTGTTTCTGTGTATCCTCACATTCACTCCCTGTCCATCCCTGGTGGACACTTCCTGAAGACACAAGATTTGTGGAGCCAGCACCAGAAGGGCCAACCACCTTAGATCATCATATGAACTATAATATGTATCAACAAAATAAGGAGTGGGTGTGATCATGATCTGCTAATTATGCCAAAAATAAAAATGATTTTCACTAGACAAGGTGTCCCTGATGTGACAGACTTTGTAACTAGGGACCTCTGGTTCCACCAGGTTCCATTAAAAACAATCCCAATGAGACTCCTGACACAAGCAAAAATTGAGATTAAAAAAAAAAAGCTAAAAAATGTTGGGAGGATGATATTCACTGCAGAACGCACACATGATTAAATATTTGAAGATGAGTGGAGAGAAACTTACTAATAGTGTGTGTTGAATAAGATTTAAACATAGTGATTTGTCTCATGCTAAATCATGGGCCAGAAATCAGTGCCATCCACAGCCCGCTGTGGTTGAAGGAGCCTGCTACAATGAGCACGTGTCCTACCAAGTGATTGCATGGTGGGTGCAAATAAGTGGATGGTCTACAGCCCATAGCCTAAGGAGGGTTCAAGTTTAAACAAAGAAAGTCCACTGCTAAATCCCCTGTTCCCTGGTGTTATTATACACATTGCATTAGAAGCAGAGTTGGGATAAGTGGAAGTCCAAGATAATCTTAGACTTAGATGTCCTGGGTTTCCCATATTTTCCCATATGTCCTAGGAGAGATGTCCCCATCCCTCCTAATACTCTGAAGGTACATTTTCCCTGGTATCTGGATTTACAGCTGCAGGCTTTAGACAAACAGCTAATTTCTGATGATTATCTGTCAAGTAACCCATGAAACTGTTGTTCCTGGATGTGATAATTTACAGCACTTCACAATACTTTCAGAGCATCCAAGCTTTCTTTACAATTTGGTTTAGATTTGGTAACTGGAATAATCACAGAACATTTCTCTATGCAAACCTGGGTTGTGTCTGAAGAGCATTTTAGACCAAGGTAAGTAACAATAACAACCAGCACTTATAGGGCCTTTCTGTGGGCTAAGAGCTGATTACCATTACCTCATTTATTCTTCTCACTAACATTGTTAGGAAGGTGCTATTATTACCCCCCTTTTTCGTTGAGGAAAGTGAGATAATGTAGAGGATAAGTAATCTGCTTAAGATCCCATAGGCAGCTAATATATACTAGAGCCCGACTTCACGTACAGGCAATCTGATTCCAAAGACTCCTTTTAACTTCCACACTCTTGTGTCTCATTGAGAGAATATACTCAGAATAATCATAATGAAGACCCTAGAAAATATAAATGTGATATTTTATAATATTCGCTGTGATACCTGATGGTTATTGCCCAAACAGAACACCATGGAGGAATGAGTGTCAAAATAATCTAGAAATAGATCTCAGAGTTTCTGTCTCTAGAATTTTCTCTCTCATATAATCTTCATTTTGGACTTAGAGCCATGTTTCTACCTTCATATTTAAGGGTTACTTCTACATTAAAGGTATGATTGTGCTCAACTCTTCTTTCCCTGAAATATATTCTGTGGGGGGCTCTTCAGATATTGTTCATGTAGATAATGGTGTACAATTTTAGCCTGTGGGATAAACAGTAGGTCCTATTTTCATTATTCTCTTGAGATAATCAAATTAGTAACACTCAGCAGCTCACTAGGCTTTCGTCAAACCAGTCATGGAGTCTTTCCTGTTCAAAAGATACACTGCTATAACTGACCCAGGACGATGTTTTAATTTGTGTGTCAAATTAAAACATCAGATTAAAACCGATCCTAAATAGCTTTGCCATTCGTTTCAAGGATGAACACAGCACTTTAATATTACAAATGGTGTGTAGGTGCCACCACACTCCAGGGCAATCCATGACAAGGGCAATAAAAACTGAAAACACCACCTTGAAAATTCACGGTCATCAGTCACCAGCATTCGTTGAGTGTCCACGTGGTTCAGGGCCACGGTAACCAAGTTTCTTCATGGAAGTCTCAGTTTCGAGTATTCAGAGTCATCTTTGGGTCACAAGTCAGGCCAAGTTTGGAAAGAATGATCCCCTTAGAGTACCAAAAACGACAGCTCAATTTTTTTTTTAATTTAAGTACCGCAAATATTTATTTGTACACAAATTCATTTGCCCTTCTTTGGTCAAAATATCATGAAATGAAGATTTATTAGAAAAAGGATAATAGAGTGAAGGTGTCCCAGATACAAAGGCCTACAGTGGTCATTTGAATGACTGCAGTGAACTGCTTAGCAAATGTTCTGTCCAAAGAGGCAGCCAATACTCAGCTTCTGCCTAGAGTTCATATAGATACGGGGATGCTGTACGCCAGAAGATACACTTTTTCAAGAAAAGTGAGAAATACATATTTTTATGTGACAGTTACGGATGTTTAAAGCTGGCAATTACTTCAAAGATGATTTAAAAACACATTGTGGGCCGGACCCGGTGGCCCACGCCTGTAATCCTAGCACTCTGGGAGGCCGAGGCGGGCGGATCGTTCTGAGCTCAGGAGTTCGAGACCAGCCTGAGCAAGAGTGAGACCCCCGTCTCTACCAAAAATAGAAAGAAATTAATTGGACAGCTAAAAATATATAGAAAAAATTAGCCGGGCATGGTGGCACATGCCTGTAGTCCCAGCTACTTGGGAGGCTGAGACAGTAGGATTGCTCGAGCCCAGGAGTTTGAGGTTGCTGTGAGCTAGGCTGACGCCACGGCACTCGCCCCAGGCAAGAGAGTGAGACTCTGTCTCAAAAAAAAAAAAGGGAACTAATGGAATAAATCATTGTACAATAAAAAGTTTTAACTTGGGCCCTTCTGTTACTTGCTGTTCTAGCATTAGAGA